>CAKAKR010067005.1:95001-199031 GCA_916700685.1 Adelosebastes latens | reverse complement strand
AAGGGATGGAGATCTAAAGCACACTCTGTTAGTTTTTAACTGCAAAAATGAGCAGCCTGTTCCCCCAGTTTGTTTAGACTTTCATGGCTCTGACATATTAGACTAATTTAAGACCAAACTGTGGTCGAAAAATAAGCAATAGCTCCGTGTCTGAGAGAGAAACGATGTTCCAGTTAACCACTCATTACCACCAAGGCTCAGGACTTTACATGTAATCCACTGCTTTCAAACCAACACACTGTAGCAATACACCATATGAACAGTCACCACTGATGCTAATTAAGCTTTACAGAAATTGCTGTGCAATATAGCCTTAAGTATGCCTATAATATATGGTGTGCAAACAAATGAATGTTTTTCTTGACCTAAATCCTCTGTAAACACTTGCGGCTCGTCTATGAAATGTTATGACACTCCAGTAATGGTTTAGAATAAATGAAGAGTAGTTTATTCCCCTTTTTAATACTCCTGCATAAGTCTAAACGGAGAGATCTAACTTATATTTCTACTGTTGGTGAACATAAAAGTGTCTAAACCGCGACTTTACACTACAAGAAGTAAGCATTTCCCAGATTTGTTAAAGTTTAACTTCTGTACATAAATGGTTGTGTAAATAAAATACTACATAAAACTTTAATAATCAATGTGTCACAAAATACTTCACTATAAAAGAGCATTATGTTCAGATATTGAGGAGGACTGGGATTATGTGAAATAAACAAATGTCAGGGTTTCTGCCAGAATAGCCTTACCCTTACCCTAACCAGTCTCACTCCTCACGCCTAAACATAACCAACCCAACCAACGTAGGCAACGAGCACTAGCCAATCAGAGGTATAGGGAAGGACATGGCTTTGCCATACATCAGACCGGCAAATATGGGTATTGCGCAAAAAGTCAAGGCCGCGCCCCCTTTTGTGGGAAAGAAAACCAAAGATCAACTGACAAAATACTTATGCATCCATCTCTCGTTAAACAAACATTTGTTTTATACACAGGTCTAATAATTAGTTTGCGACCTTGCCTGAACCTGAGCGTTCGTGAAATACCTTAATAAATGAAGGTTGATCGCCGCCATGTCCCTTCAGTCTTCCCTCATCCAACACATGTGGCAGGATATTCCTTATCCAGACTTATTTGATTGAATCCTGTTAGGCTAAGTGTTGTCTGTAAATAACCAAAGTGTAAATAACCGACTGTTTGATCTATAGGCTGAGATTTAGTTGGAGACGACAGTCTGATGCTGCTATAACGTTAATGTATGACTGTATTACTGCAGCAGCCTCACAATCAAGCTAACGTTAGCTAGCCATGCTAGTCACTGTCACCAGCATCATTTAGCCATTTACCACACTGACAGTGAATATTCAGGTATCGTATGAGCCTCAAATCTCTACTGTGACAGCGAGTTGGTAGCTTGGAGCCTTAAAGCCCCTCTAGTATATCTTTTTTAGGACATGACAGCGGAACAAATCAGATATCAGGGTTGTTGGATTTATTGTTGGTGCAACCAGCTACAACGCAACTCTTCAGCACAGCGTTATTACTATTACCGGTTGGTTTAAAGTAGAAGTTTGGAGACATGTTTCAACTTCTTCTGTTTACTCTGTTACCGTCTATGAGGGACACGGGATTGTTTTCCCCTAAAAGGGGGCGTGGTCATGAGCCTACTCTGGATGATGTATTGCTGGTCTGATGTATGGTAGGAAAAAAAATCAAGACAGTGCAGTGACATCATTCTGCATAATAATTAGCCATGTGCTTCTGTTTGCTGCAGTGTGCAGTTTCGGAGTAATGGGCCTTCGGACAAACGGACTTTCAGTCCAATGGACCATTTTTCGGACTATTGGGGTTTCGGTATAATGGGCAGTCTCCGCTCCACCAAGGAGGTAATGTTTTCACCCGTCTGTTTGTTTGTTCTTTTGTCTGTCTGTTTTCAGATATTGTTAGCGCAATATCTCAAAAAGTAATTTTTAACATTTATCAGAGGTTAAATTGCAGGGTTACATCAATGCCATTATTTTTTTCCACATAAATCACATCATTAAAGTGGCAGTAGGCAGTATATTTTTGGCATCATTGGGCAAAAATTCCATAATAACCTTTCAGCATGTTCTGAGAGAAAACTAGACTTCTGCACCTCCTCATGGCTCTGTTTTCAGGCTTTAAAAAATCTAGCCCGTGACGGGAGACTTTGACCAATCACAGGTCATTTCATTGAGAGAGCGTTCCTATTGGCTGTGCTCCGGTCATGTGACCGGAACTTGGCATTCCTTCAACAGAGTCACAAACTTTCTCATTTTACAGCTAAACCGTGCACTACGAGATGATTCTGAAAACATTTGAGGAGAGAAATAGGCATTAACGTAACATAATATTGATTCATATTTGATCAACGCTGCCTAGTTTGACCGTTTGGTCAGAGTTAGCGAGTGATTGGCAGCCGGCTCTCATAGACAGCAGCTGGACAGCAGACCTCAGATCTGCTCTTACTGCTTGTTTTCCTCCGGTCTGTGAAATCTTGCAGATGCCGTTAGGAGCACCGGAGGACACCGGAGGACACAGAGGAACATGATTTTTTTCAGGTTACCTGTTTCATGAACTACTGTCACCATATAGCGACCATTTTATAGAAATAACTTTTTTATAATCATATTTGCTCCAATCTCGCCTACTTCAGTTTTAAGTAATTTTAAAGGCCCTAAACACCCACACAGATGTGTTCACTTATTCTGGATCTCTGCTCAAGGGTAAATAGGCCTTCTTCTCTGCAGCATTTTTTTTTTAAGAAAAAATTATCATTGCAGGAAAAGCTGAGTTGAAATAATTTTTGTTAATAAAAGGCTCAGTTTCATCGAGTGTCACGGGCCCCAGATCAAGGTTCATCGCAAATCAAGTGGTTTTGGTGATTAGATTAATTGCTCATAGTTAGGAAATTTGCACCACTAAATTAGACCAATCATATTCATGCAAGCACATGTTCCTGGCACATTACCTTTTAACATAAACATTATATTTTTTACCATTTACAGGATGAAATAATTGCTGTCCAGAGTTGTAAAATCCAGTCTCATTATAAACCTCTCTGCAGGCTGTTGGTGTCTGATAAACCTGTCAAACTCATGGGTCCCTTCCTCAAACTGGCCTTCATGGATCATATTTCATGTCTTACCAGTACTTGAAAAAACACGGCACACTGCTACCTAATCTTGTGGCCCTGTGTCAAAGTTTTTCGACCTTCATTATTTTAAAGGTCCCATATTGTAAAAAGTGAGGTTTTCATGTCTTTTATATTATAAAGCAGGTTTCAGTGCTTTATAAATACTGTTAAACTTTCAAAACGCTCAATATACGGAGAAATACGCACAGCCCGTATTCAAAAATTGCGAGTATGAAACAAGCCGTTATAGGATTTCTGTCCATTTGTGATGTCACAAATATACAATATTTAGACCATAACACGGTTTTAAACGTTAACATTCTAAATGTGTCCCAGTTTATTTCCTGTTGCAGTGTATGTAAATAACATCAGCTGACAGGAAGTAAACATGGACCCAAACTGTTGCCTAGCAACGCAATTCCGTTGCAATTCCATTGAAATGCTCAAACAGAGTGTTTCAGACAGAGGATAAAGACAGGTAAATTCAGGCAGACAGTATGAGGAAAATGATGTTTTTTTTTTACTTTACAGCATGTAAACATGTTCAATGAGAAACACAAAATACAAGTATGAACCTGAAAATGAGCTTGATATGGGACCTTTAATGTACATTGTGCTCAGATGGCGCATAAATAAAGTTGGGTTTAAAAAGAAAAATGTATTGACAATCAAATATATGAATTTTTGTAGTCAAACTCCTAGGCGTATTATTTAGTTTGTCTCATAACAAGGTAAAAAAGCATAAATGGAAAGACAGTCTAAAGATAATATAAAGGGTGATTAGTGCTAATGAATGCTTAATAGACCTATTATGCAGGTTTTTATGTGGCTGTTATAAATGTTTCATTAACAAGGTGAAGGTGTCACCCTGCATTTGTGTTTTTTTTAATAATGTCTTTTAAATAATGCACTTTCGGTGAAATGTTTTGTCCACCTGGAGCAGACGTCAACACCTTGGGCGAAATTCATTTATTACCCACTCCCAACTCCCTCTCCTCTCATTTATTTTTCCAATCCAAAGATGCGCACGATGAAATCGTATCAATCATTCAGATGTGTCAGCTCTGTACACACACCCCTCAGGCATGATATAAAGCATTCTTCGAAGCAACATTCACTTGGGTTATCCAGCAGGACGGGGGTGGGGGGGAATAAAAAGCAAACCGACTCAGTCAAAAAAAAAAACCTCATGAATATCAACATCTTTCACGGCTTTGAAGTGCCCTTTTGAATGGGAGATATTTGTCTCAGGCTCCTGTTGCAATCTCATCGAACCACACGGTGCTGGCCTTCATCTGTCCCTCCGATGCAGCGTCATGCCGGAGCGGCTGCAAAAAAAACAGAGAGAAACCTCGCACACCAATTAATACCTAAAGGGCCTCTCATAGAGTTCCCCCTCCCCTGCAATTACTGCAGTGTGTGCTCAGACTGCAACATCGTCTACCTGCGGAGAGCGTTGGATGTCCTCTTGAGCACGCTGCCGGTCTAATTCTACCAGCCTTTGTGAATGGGGTTCTGCAGGTAGCAGGTTTCATTAATTCAATTTCATTTAAAGTTTTTTTTATACAATATTCAGAGCATTCAATGATTTTAGGGCTGCCCTCTGAAAGTCGATGAGTCAAGTCTCTTTTTTTTTTGTAAGAGGCTAGATCTATGAAGAACTTTGTGTTCTAGTAAACAGTTTATTCATAAACACGTCGGTTGTATAAATATTAGGGCTGCAGTTGTTTATGTTGTACCAGGCTCAGTTTTAAAGCTAGACTAAAGTTACTGGCATCATATGAAACTAGAAAAACCTGAAGAATCCATTGGTACAAACCATGTCATACTAGCCTGTCGTAAAGGAGGTCATGGCCATTTTCAAAGGGGTCCCCTTGACCTCTAACCTCCAGATATGTGAATGTAAATGGGTTCTATGGGTACCCACGAGTCTCCCCTTTACAGACATGCCCACTTTATGATAATCACATGCAGTTTGGGGGCAAGTCATAGTCAAGTCAGCACACTGACACACTGACAGCTGTTGTTGCCTGTTGGGCTGCAGTTTGCCAGGTTATGATTTGAGCATATTTCTTATGCTAAATGCAGTACCTGTGAGGGTTCCTGGACAATATTTGTCATTGTTTTGTGTTGTTAATTGATTTGCAATAATAAATATATACATACATTTGCATAAAGCAAGCGTATTTGCCCACTCCCATGTTGATACTTGAAAAATCTTTCTTTAAAGGTCCCATATCATGTTCATTTTCAGGTTCATACTTGTATTTTATGTTTCTACTATAACATGTTTACATACTTAAATGTTAAAAAAAAAACTTTATTTTCCTCATACTGTCTGCTTGAATAGACCTGTATTCACCATCTGTTTGAAACGCTCCGTTTTAGTGCAATTCAACGGAATTGCAACGGAATTGCGTTGCTAGGCAACAGTTTGGGTTCATGTTTACTTCCTGTCAGCTGATATCATTCACATACACTGCAACAGGAAATAAACTGGGACACATTTAGAACGTTTACGTTTAAAACTGAGTAATGGCATCACAAATAGACAGAAATCCTGACAGCTTGTTTCAAAGGCACTGTTTCTGAATACGGGCTGTGTGTATTTCTCCATGGGTTGAGGGTTTTGATACTTTAACAGAATTTATATAGCACTTAAACCTGCTTTATAATATAAAAGACATGAAAATCTTACTTCTTACAATATGGAACCTTTAAGGTACATTTTGAACGGATGAAAATACGTGTAATTAATTTGTGATTAATCGCAAATAACTATGGACAAACATGCGATGCATGACAGTAAATGCATATAAACTGTGACCATTGCTGAGAAGATAATCAAGAGCCCCTATCACACATTTATAAAAAATGTCATTGTGTAAATATTTTGCAAAAGCACCAATGTGCAACCCTAAAAAATAGTCGTATTTGGTCAATAATATCGTAATATTTGATTTTCTCCACATCCCCCAGCCCTAGCAGGCAGTGTGGCCGTTACACTCCTGCGACAGCCACAGATACCAGATGTTTTTCTTTTTTTGTCAGAGCATTTGATCTTGTTTAGCTCAGGTTTTTTTGTGTTCTTAATCAGTTCTGATGCATTACAGTCGCCTAAACTAAGCACAAGGCACAAGCAGCGACATGTTTCCGTTTTTTTAGTCAGGAAAACAATCTTGATAAAAAAAACAAAAAAAAACTATCAGTTCATTTTCCAAGTTGGAATCCACTCTATAAACTAAACTTGTCTATATCGCATGCCAATCTCCCAGCCTGTGGGCTGGATCTCGCCTCCAATGAATTTTTATCCTCTAGAAAGTGAATCCGCTGAAGCCGTCTCTCCGAGCTATACCAGAATGAATAAAAAAGGAAATCTGTGCTGAAGATAGACAATTCCAAAAGAGGTGGGAGACTGAGTACTTAAAGACTAGCCGGTGTCTCATTCGCCATTAGGCCCTTATGAATTTGACGACGAGCCATTTAGCACAGCGTCGGAGGGCCTAAGCAGCTTCTACGGAACCCAAGAAGAAATCACCATGTGAGAAGGAAATCTGTTTTGGGACCGGGTTTTTATGTTTCCCAATTTACTGCACACAAAAAGTACACAGATGCAATACACATCATGATTATGCATGATGCCGTGAAAGCCTTGCATGTGAGAAAACAGTTGGCTGGAAAGCCAAAATGCAACGTGAAAACTTTACTTCCCATTTTGTCAGCCTGCAGCAAATGTGCACGCCATCACCCCTCAAGGTTGAGGAACTCAATTTTTAAATTTTTTTTACTCATTCATTTGCAGCTGACGCGGGGGGAGCCTGCCAGAGAACTGACAGGAAGTACTGAATGAATTAAATTTCAGAGCGAGAGTTTTCTCCTTTCATCGCCTGCATGATGCCACAGCTCCTCCTATGCTCGGAGACTACTTGGAAGCACTTACTTGTGGGAACTAATGTTCTCTGTGATAAGGATCAAGGGATCTATTCATAGGTCCAGCTGCAAAAGACAAAAACACCCTCTGAGTTCGAAGGATAAATGAACTTGCGTTAAAAGAAAAGGTGCCAGGTGAAAAAGTGGGAGCAAACAGGTCAAGATAAAAGGTAGAGGTGTCAATGAAACTCCTGCGGGGGGAAGAGTCTTTCATCGCAAAAGGGATTCTCAAAGGCAGAAATCTCAGCACCAGGTAGAGAATCATCAATCAGTCATTCAGTTAAATGTAAATGTCTCGGCCCTTTTCTTCCCTTCTTCTACATGAGATTTTTCTCCTAACAGCTGCCGTTGTAAATCCGCAGCAGCTGCCGGAGTCCAGCCGACGCAGTGTGAAGCCCTCTCATATCTCTTCTGTCACCTGAATTGTCTCGCAGCATAGCGGTGTTCGACAAACCGCAGCCCCCTTCATTTGTTTTCTTTCTGATCTCGTTCATCCATAACAAGCGAGAAGTTACAAATGTCTCCTCGGTCCAGCAGCGATGACTTGCCACGCTGTGTCACAAGTGTCACAAACAAAACAAAATAAAAACCACAGTTTGTTGTTGTTGCTTCGGGGGGGGAAGATGCTGCTGGGATGCTGTGAGTGCATTTTGAAATATTAAAGGTCGCTGTAAACTTGAGCGATGGGCATTTAATGATTTGGACTGGAAGTCTTTCAGAAGTCTGGATAGTTGCAATGTAATGTTATTAAATCTGTTTGTTTTTTTGCATTAGTTACTTGGTCTGCCAGAGAAATAGTTTGTTTCTGCCATTCATTCATTCATGGATAAATGAACCTTGAAAAGTTGTTTTTGATATAATATAGTTAACAGGCCACTTAGCAAAACAATAACTACAGACAAAAACAAAAAGAATCAAGGTACACTTACTAGTGCTGAGAAGATACGCCTCCTGATTCGATACCATAACAATACTTGGGTGCAGATTCGATATGTTTTGTGAATTGTAAATGTTGCGATTCGATATTACGATTTATTGCGATTATTGTTAACTTTTTTTAACACTAGACCATGGGAACAAGTTGAATCATTCACTTCTAGGGACTTTTACTCCCAGAATCCCCAAATCCCCAAATCAAAGAATAAGACATTTCCCTAACAATTTAATGGTATTTTCTTTTTAATTTATAAGGGACATGTAATGTTGTATACTTCTGGTCAATATAATCCAATCAATCTTATTTCCATAAATGTATTTTGTATATCCAATACTGGTTAAACGGTTAATTATTAACATCTCTATCATTGACAAGTGGACTTGGACCTTAAAGGTCCCATATTGTAAAAAGTGAGATTTTCATGTATTTTATGTCATAATGCAGGTTTAAGTGATATATAAATACTGTGAAAGTATCAAAATGCTCAATCCACAGATAAATACACACAGCCCGTATTCAGAAACTGTGCGTTTGAAACAAGCCATTAGGATTTCTGTGCATTTGTGATGTCACAAATCTAAAATATTTAGACAATTTCACAGTTTTAAACGTAGACATTCTAAATGTGCCTGTTGCAGTGTATGTGAATAACATCAGCTGACAGTAAGTAAACATGGACCCAAGCTGTTTCCTAGCAACGCAATTCCGTTGCCATTCCGTTGAAATGCGCTAAAACGGAGCGTTTCTGATAGAGGGTGTATACAGGTATATTTAGACAGAAGGTATGAGAAAAATAATGTGTTGTTCGAACATTAAAGCATATAAACATGTTCTAGTAGAAACACAAAATACAAGTATGAACCTGAAAATGAGCACGATATGTCCCCTTTAAATTAAACCTGCATTAACTGATTTTTGGCCTCTTGCAGGCAGCGGAACAAGCTGTAAACACAACATTGAGATTTTATCAAATTATAAAGTAGATATTGTGACCGCGTTAGCAAACAGTTGTCTATTCACACATCCAGCAGACTGTGAGCAACACTATCATTCATTTGGAGTCATGTTCCTGACCAAGGGGTGAACTCAAGTCCAATAGTCCCCCTCTTTTTGCTCTGTTTTTAGTCTCGACCAACTCCTGCGAAATATATGTGACTCTGTTTGCCAGTTAGTCATTAAATTTCCCTGCCATTTGGTGCTGGGCAATTATATATAGTGTTTTTCATTGAAAACAGCTGCCTGCTGTGACTTCAAAAGACCATATAACCGAAACGATGAACTAAAGGATGTTAAAAAGGCACAGTAGAACTGAGGGGAACTTTGAGTTGGGATAATCTGCTGGGGTTCATCAGTACAAGCAACACCTTTCACGATACATTTCTGTTGTTAATTAGTGTGGCTTTAAGATTTTTCTTTTGTTAAACTACTTTTTCAATAATGTACTTTGATGCACTGTATCCAACAGCCAAAGTAAAAGTTCTTAAAGTGCATGCACAGCAGCATGTAGCTCCAATTTTATGGTCAGTTTTGCTATTGCTGGGTCGTTTTGCACCTGTCCTGGCTCATTCACTGGCTGTGCAGATACCGTTTCAGCTCTCTAATAATCAAGTCAAAATGGATGCCACTTTGGTTGAATGAAACCAGTTACAAAATGCACCGCCTTCTAAGACCTGTGGTATAATATTTATGGCTTTAAAAAGTTTGAATTGGTGGTTATGGGTCAGAGGACCTGGTATATCAGTGTCTGCTACTTTATATCCTACACTGTGCTTTTCACTTACCTTGCAGACCTTTTACATTTACTAAAAGTGGCTAATGTAAGGTACAGCATGTCAAGTCTTTGCTTTTATGTCTCTATGGAAACTATGCACTGCTACTATGGAAACATCATAGAGACAGACTCAAGTGGTCTTTTTCAAAACTTTCAAGACTTATTGCCCACATCACTGCCTCAGCTTTTACTTAATGGTATATGAGACAGCCATTTTCACCCTTTTCTATTTGCCATTTTATGTTGATGTTGATCATTTACTTTGTAGTCGCCTCATCGTAACCACAGCTTTAGTTAACAAAATGGAGATTGTTTTAGCTTTTCTGTGTGGCACGTGAACAAATAAACCATCAAACAGTATAGCAGTAGTAGATTGTGGTGCTGTTGCATTGTTTTGCATTAAACTTCTAATATCTTGTCGACCTTATTTATATCGGGAGGGTAGGCTATATGTTAGAGATGTAATGCACATTGACTGTGCACAAGCTAAAATGGAGTCTCCACTTAAATTAGTTAAAAGCAGTAGAAGCTGTAGTAACTTGCGACACACAATGCACAAAACATTGGAAAAGTTGGCAAGAATGGTTCAGCTAGAGATGAAACAATTATCAGTTAATTGACTAGTCAATCAACAGAAAAATGATTAATTATTATTTTGCTCGCTAACGGCGATTGTTACAGCTTTGGTTGTGCTTTCTGCAAGGACATTTGCGAGAACATGAGCCAGCACGGAATCATGACGAGGAAATGTTTGGATCTTTTATACTACATGCGGGTTTCTCCTCGCGGCAAACCGACATTCTCAAAGCTACTCAAAGTTCTCCATTTTCTCACAGAACCCCCGCGAATGGCGTCGAAGGGTGATGTCACTTTAACCGTGTGGACACTTGCAACCCTCGTGGATGCGGCAAGCATAAATCACGCTTAACGCCGCTCGCTAGCGCCGCTAACGCCGCTAGCACTGTTTGCAAGTTTATAAAGGAGGTGCGCTTGGAAATGGTGAATAGGACGTGCAATGAGAATTTAAAAATAAAGACACATCTTAAAGATGACAATATGTGGTGCAGGAATGAGTCCTAAATCCCAGAAATGAGTTAGCATTTTAGCACTTTCGGTTCCCTTGTCTTGAAGTCAATGTGTTTTTAGTTATATGCCTGAAATAAGGTCTGTGGTTAACACAAGCTAAAGAGTTTTTAACATTTTGTTCTACGATATAAAATATGTCAGTAAATATCCCACTTGTGAATTTTGCCATTGGCTAAAAGAGAATACTAAACTTCATCACGCCGACTCGTCCGTCTTTACAGCCTCGTTGTGTACACTCGCGTTCATGTGACCGTGGTGTAGTTCATTTATAGTGTATAACGTTGGATTGCATTTATTCTTCAAAAATCCTAAAAGTGGTGTTCATTTGTGAAGATTATCTTATGGGAAATAAAACGTGTAAGTATCATAAACGTTTGATTGCCACAGAGCTTATTTTTTTAAAATAATCCAAAACCCAATGGAAAATTCCCATAGGCTTGTTGTCGAGGGAACCAGTGAGATTAGGGATGTCCATAATTAACCGTTTAACCGTTAACTGACATTAAGCATTTTAACCGATTAACGCTATTGGTTAAAACGGTTAAAAGAAATGTTAATAATTAACTCAAAAGCTGAGCGGCTCAGAGGAGCAGCTCGTCACTTAAAGGAGAAAAGCTGGTCCACCTTAACAGCCCACCTTAAGAGGCGGAGCCGGAGTTGCAGGATACAGGAAGTCGGCTCCGGTCTCTGGCTCGCTTGAGCGGAGCGTAGGAGTTGTAATTTCGTAGTATTTACTCACCGACAAATAAACTGTACACACACTGCTACACCTACGTTCACAGCTATAATGCCACCAACAACCTCACACTCACCGCCAACACACGGTCTGTTGGAAACTCTCTAAAGTTACGCAGACTACGTGTGCGGCGGCGAGCAAGAAGCCTCCGGCAATGCTAGAGCTGCTAACGTAGCACAAATACACACACTGTTGGCCACTCGCTAAAGCTACGCCGGGCAGACAAACTATCGTTACGCCGGGCAGACACACAGCTGACAACCTGCTAAACTAAACTGAATGTGGCTGCGTGTCCGCGACACTACACGCAGCATCGTAGCTGCCAAGTGAACGCTCCCGGACGGGTGAACTCGGGACTCCCGTCAACGAATATCTGTTGTGCTCCTGCAGCTGGTACACCGCTGCATGCGAAACACAAATCTTGTCGGTTAACGGTTAATAATCGGTTAACGAGGGTCGGTTATCAGTTAAGAAAATTCTTCAAAATGAGCATCCGTAAGTGAGATGCTAACTTCCTAGTTGGCCTACAAAAATACGCCATCCCTGGAGATCTCTATAACGTTAGTGGTACTCAACATTATATACATGGCCTTACCTAACGCCGCTAGCACTGTTTGGATGATTAGAAAGGAGGTGCGCTTGGACGGAAATGGTGAAACAGACGTGGAACTTCAAAATAAAGGCATATATGTATCTATGTATTCACTTTGCATCAATTGAATCGATCCATCGATCCAGATCGATGGATCGGTACACCCCTAATAATGAATGAACAAAGAGAGAACTGAATGGATGAAGAACATGGATCCACACTGTCCTACTTACATCTTAGGGCCTTTTGGTTTTCAATCCCATCTGCAGTTCTGTAATTTGACACTGTACAGCTCTACCTGCAAACTACGAAAGGAGTGTACTGTACACCTGTTGTGGGGATGGATGGGGGGCAGCATTTACTAGATCAGAACTGATCAATCTCATCCATTATGTAACTCATTTAGATGTAAGATTTCTGACAAACATTGAGGGAATCCAGAAAGCCAGTGTTCCGTTCAGCGGAGCAGCTGCAGGCTGTAAATCAGGATGACATTTTCTATAAGAGCTTTAGCTCTCTACAGTGTTTTTAAGAGGGAGCGTGCTCGTGCTCTTGTTCCTCCTCTTGAATGCCTCTTTTATTAGTTGTTGTAACATAATGTATTTGATTTCTTTCCCCTTTAAAAGTTCTGGCACTTAGAACATTTTCAAAGTGCTCGACGAGGGTTTTTACAAAAGAAATCTCACATCGTGCTTTAAACTAAATGGCTGGCTGCCTTCATGTACACATTAAAAACCCCAAACACTCTCAGTTCAATCCTTTATCCTTAAACACCAGCAGTGTTCTGCTTCCTTCAGTTGTTGAAATATAAGAGAAACCCCCTTCTTAAAAAGTACAGAATATGCCGAAGACATTTCTAACCCTAACAAGGAAAGCATCTACTCTCTATCAATAGTTGTGAGAATGACCTTCAGAGATACACAAATCATATTATAACTTCAAAGGCTTGATCAAGCTTCATGAATCATTTATGAGTCCTCGCCATGCTACATAAATGATGCCAGAAGTTGTGCAGCAAGTCGTCTGAGTGGGGCCAGACTTAAATCCAGTCATATTCTACAGTACGTATGCGTAGCCCGCCAATAAAATGTGTTAATGGATGCAAACTGCCTACAGCTTTTTTTTGCTGGAGTCATAAAGCTTTAGGCATTACAGCATAAAATCTTTCATTCAAGGTGAGATCTAATTTTCTTTGGTGTCAGTGCAGCCCCGTGCATCGAATCCACTGGCTCGACAAATATTGACTGCGGTAGCATGCAGGGGGGCATTTCTCCTAATTAAATAGCAGCCATGAAAGTTAGCTAACCTATATAGATTCTGTGCATTTATTTCATTTTGTTATTGAAAACAGCTTCAAGCGAGTGAGTTAATTTGATTGACCTTTGAGTCTTTGTATAGATCGATGAATACATTTAGAGTAAATTAACATTCAGCTCTTATCTTTCCTTTACTGACAAAGCATATGTTTGTGTTATTCGCCTCCAGTATTGGCTCCATAATAAAGAGCATATTTTTTTGCCGCAGTGAAAGTATTTGTTTGTATTCCGCGGTGTGACAGAACATTAATCAGCAGCAAACTGAAGGGATACAAAGCTGGAGCAACGCTGGTTTCTTGTGTTGCTGTCTTAGGGAAGCATATTCACCTTTAAACTCAATTACTTTATCAAAATGCTCATTGAGGTTCGTCTTCGCTTAAGCATCAATCAACGGCAAACCTGGGGAAATTGTAATTGCATGATGGAGCAGCGGTTACAAGGCTGTTAATTCTCTACTCGATGTAAAACAAACTTTAGCGAAACGAGACACGTTTTTCAGGCAGATCAGAGTTGGAATGAGCTTTCACACCGGCTGAAATGAACCGTACTAACCGGGCAAACAGACCTGAGTTTCTTTTTACCGAAACCAAATGAGTTAAGTGTGAAAGCACCCTTAAAGGGGAACGACGGCCATTTTTTTAAAACATTGATATTATTCCGGAGGCTCTTTAACACGATTGAAAAAAATACTGCAACTTGCTCATGTACGCGCATATTGCGAGGGCGCCGAGAAACCACGTGGTGGCAGCGTCATCACGGTGAACTGCAGCTGCCTGTCAGTGGCGATTTGAATGAAGTATAGAATTTCAACATTTGCAATACTAGAATTGCACTCGGAGAGCGCAGACCTCCGCCAACGCGTGACTTTAAAAAGAGCTCACAGCTGGCGGTACCGCGAGGTGGTCGGCTTATTATTAACACGGTGTGTTTCCGTGTAACGTATCGGCGGATGCCTCTCTCCTTCAGCAGCCTCGTTATGTTTGTATGACGTTACACTATGTTGTCTCTCATCCCGTCATCTACCGCTTTTTTCTGTCTCACTGCGGACGGCCAGCAGCTTCCGCACACACATCCATACAGGTATCTCTCTGCTCTCAGAAGGAGGAGGGGTCACGCGTCATCAACGCGTCATCAGTTACACTGCGCATGTGTTATACCCTGTGGTTTTAAAGGTCCCATATCGTTTTCAGGATCATACTTGTACTTTGTGTTTCTACTAGAACATGTTTACATGCTGTAATGTTAAAAAAAAAACTTTATTTTCCTCATACTGTCGGCCTGAATATGCCTGTATTTACCCTCTGTCTTAAACGCTCTGTTTTAGCGCATTTCAACGGAATTGCGACGAAATTGCAACAGAATTGCGTTGCTAGGCAACAGCTTGGGTCCATGTGTACTTCCTGTCAGCTGATGACATTCACATACACTACAACCAGGAATAAACTGGGACACATTTAGAATGTTTTCGTTTAAATCTGTGTAAAGGTTCTAAATATTGTAGGTTTGTGACATCACAAATAGACAGAAATCCTGACAGCTTGTTTCACATGAAGAGTTTCTGAATACGTGCTGTGTGTATTTACCTGTGGATTGAGCATATCGATACTTTCACAGTATTTATATAGCACTTAAACCTGCCTTATAATAAAAAAACTTGAAAATCTCACTTTTTTATAATATGGGACCTTAAATGCTCAGGCTGATCGTAATCCTTAAAAATATTCCTGAATCCGGATCATGATCTGGATCGCCACCAAAATCTAATGGATTGTTCATTGTGCCACACCACACCCCTCCAAAAAATTTCATTCAAATCCATCGCAGACTTTTGGAGTAATCCTGCTAACGGACAAACAAACAAACAAACCAACAAACCAACGCCGGTGAAAACATAACCTCCTTTCTAGGCCTTCGGCCTTGGCGTAGGTAATAAATAAACATGCTGTCCCTTTCTGGATCTATTTTATGTTAACAATAAACTAGGGCTGTCAATCGACTAAAATATTTAATTAGTTTAATTAATCGCACACATTCTTTTATCTGTTCAAAATGTATCTTAAAGGGAGATTTGTCAAGTGTTTAATACTCTTATCAACATGATACAGTTTCCCTGTCTTAGAAGTGTTTGTTGTTAACATAAAATAGATTCAGATAGTGACAGCATGTTTATTTAATGTTGTTGAAATTCTATACTCCGTTCAAATCGCCACTGACGGGCAGTAACTGTCTACCGTGATGACGCTGCCACCTCTTGGTCTCCCAGCGCGCCCTCGCAATATTGAGCAAGTTGCATTTGTTTTTCCATCACGTTATAAAGCCTCCAGAATTATATCAATGTTTTAAAAAAAGGACCGTTGTTCCTCTTTAAACACTGAAAATAGCTCCATCGCATGTTGTGTTTTGCATCCGTACGTCTGCTCTAAGCATGTCACATTGTTCACTGTGAACACATGCTGTGCTCATCTCTTCACCGTGGCTATGAATAAAACAGACAGCACTTGTCAGCGAGCAGATGTTGAGGCTGACGGCTAAGGCAAGACGGAAGATTGTGGGGAGTGAGATTAATAAAAAATGATAGCAAGTAAGCCCAAACATGATTAATACCAATTAGCTATTTCTGTTAATTCTTTATCAGAGGAAGGCTCTGTTGTGTGTTCATAAATAACAGCGTCAGGGTGAATAGATGGGCTGCCCAGAGGGGTCTTCACGTGGCTGCCGAAGATGCTATCGAGCACAACCTGTTCTCTACATGTTCCACTTTGGGATGTTGATTACTGGGATTAGACAAGTCTAGATGGTTTATTTCCATATGTTGGGGGCATTATGAGCCTTTTAATATGTTAAAAGCCTTTCAGTTTGCTTGATTAGGGCATGTGAAGGAAGAACCTGGAGCGTCAGCAATGATGTCACACAAAGGTGAAGAGGTCGCCACTGATGCAAAATGCTTTATTGATGGCAGGAGAGGAACACTGGAGATTTATTGATGCTAATTATATTTCCATTAAGAAATTACTTTTTTGTTTTTGATTATAGCATCGACTAAATAATAGTAAATAAATAGTATATAGTATTTTTAACCTTAGCACCTATTTAAAGGGACTGTTTGTACAGAATTTGTACAGTTCAGCTTTGCACCAAAACCGCAAAGTTGTATCTAGTGAAGCCCGTCTGTTAAACAGTGTTGGCCGCGGTCGGAGGACGCGGGAGAGACCGTAGCTTTGGTCTCCAGGACCGGAGTCTCTGCTGTACTCTGTTCCTCTGCCTGCTTCCCTTCACTCACAAACCGCGCTCGTTCTCACTTTTTCGCTCCACTCTCACGTACATGCGCGCACACAACACACTGCAGAAGAGTTAGTTTAGCTCTGAGAATATCTAGTGAATGTACAGTGGACGTTTGTGCAGAAATAAATGCTGCAGCTCCTCCAGACCAACAGAAGTTTCCCGTGTCTTGTGAAGTGACGGGGCTCCGCATTATCGTCTCTGACCAAAACTCCGGTGTCTCCCCTGTTCCCTCCGGCCGCGGTCGGGAGGCTGAGGCAGGAAAAGCCAACACTAGGATCAGCATTGATTCATGGAGAGACCTTCGTCTGGTCAGCTAACATTACTGCCAAGCAGCTGAAATATAGAGTGACATTGTGGTTTTAGCTGTCGTGTATCGCCTCACTGTTTTGAGCGATGCTCGTTCATGTCTATGTAGAGTGAGCACAAGCGCGAGCGTGATCAACAGGACGCTGACTTTCGTTGACTTAACAGCCACAGGTGTCGCTGTTAACAAGCAATTTCTGATTCTTACAAACAGTCCCTTTAAGTGTTCCACTGTAGTTTTTGAATGCAGAGAGAACTCATTCTGTCTCAAATTTAATTCATAAAAATCCTATCCTCAGTTCAATAATCGGGTTCTACTGCTACTTACTTGGTCTGCTATGACCACTTGCTAATGTTAGCTAATGTTTACCTAGTTCTTGTTGCGTAACTGACATTATTATGTGTGCAGACCTTTAGCCGTCTCTGCTTGTGCTGCTGTAATGCCAGTATGTCGACGATAAATGGTTTTATCAATAAGACAAGAAGTAAGTGCAATTTCCTGCTAGAACACATGTTTTCATGGTTTTGGTCACTTTGAACATTCAGTCAGGTTTTTCTGTTCAAGGACACATTGCTGTATCCGTGGACGTATTTAGGAGAACTGGATACCACGTTCAAAGATGGCGCCCCAGTCAATCCTATGAAAGTTGCACATTGGGGCGCATACACCAAGAAAGCCTTGGGTTTCCTCACGCTTCCGCGTTTTTGTTTATATGCTCACTAGAGTCCTTCTCCAGCTGAGCGAGCATGTACGTGCGAGACTTCCACTGGCCAAGCTGGCTGACTTCCTCTAGGCTCCTCGCACACATGAATGAAATCAAATAATTGAATCGTACGCTAGGGCTGCGCAATTAATCAAATTTAAATCATGATTTTGGCTTCCAATGATTATGAAAACAAGATAATTGACATAAAACCTTTATTGTGCATTCTGTTTCGCAATGATGCTCTCATTTTGTCTTGTGTAATAAACCCAGTGCACTCCTTTCCTTTACAGCGCTGTGGTTTCAGGAACGGCCACTCGGTGTGGGAGGATCCCCTCATGGGAACCATTCCTGGGGGCTTAGCTGTATCCCTAATTTTTCTGAGACAAGGTACCTAGTGATGTCACAAAAGGACCGAGGAGATTTTGTATGATATTGAAACACTTAAAATCACTTAACACAGGGGGTCAGCAACCTTTAATATCAAAAGAGCCATTTTAGGCAAAAAATAATAAAAAAATCTGTCTGGAGCCGCAAAACATTTGATCATTGTGATGAAGGTAACACAGTCTAAGTATATAGTATATAAGTCTAATGCAGTGAGGGCCAAAGTGCAAATGTTCTACGGAGTATTAGGGCCACATAGAGGGAAAAAACTCTGAGATTTCGAGAATAAAGTCATAACATTACGAGAAAAAGAAAAGCTGTAATATTACGAGAATAAAGCCACAACTTTACGAGAAAAAAAGAAAATAACATGTAAAATTATTACTTTATAATATTATGACTTTATTTTTATAATACTACGACTTTTTTTCTCGTAAACTTCTGACTTTATTTTCATAATATTACGACTTTTTTCTCTTAAACTTCTGACTTTATTCTCGTAATATTATGACTTTATTCTTGAAATCTCAAATTTATTTTTTTTCCTCAATGTGGCTCTAATACTCCGTCGTACCATAGACCTACAACAATGATAAAAAAAAATTGAAAATGTGAACAAAAAAACAGTTATTCATTTCCACAATTTTTTAAAAAAATCCACAGGGAGCCACTGGAGAGGAGCTAAAGAGCCACATGTGGCTCCGGAGCCACATGTTGCAGACCCTTGATTTAACATAATTTATCTCAATTTTTATAAGCCCCATTTCCCCTATTCCCTATTTGTCCTGTTCAGGTGTCTGTATATGTTTGTACATGTTTGTTGGTGAACCCTAATGAAGGCTTTAGGCTAACCTGTTGGTTTAAAGTAAATAAAGGTGTTCTAAATATAATTGTTTTATTTTCAAGACTGCATCTCCTCTCGGTGCACGTCGACAGTAGGTGAAGCTGAAGCCAGAACTACGACTTGACTCTACCAACAACTTTATATCGGAGCGGAGAAATCTGTGTCACTTGAACTCAAATAGGGGGCATCTGAGCCAGTCATCAGTTCAGCTGATAATACCTGCGGTGTATCCATGCATGAAATAGCTCGCTCGTCCGTGCATTATAGGTGACAGTGTGTACCTAGACAAGGGCGTTGAGTGTCTGCGCATGATAATGTAGTCACGGACGGGATCAACGTCTGAGTCACTTATGATATTCAGTGTTCATAATATGTGTGGAGGAGAGGTTACGACACCGGGAAGAATAGTCGCATGGTGACCTTTTTCCACACAATTACAGTTATTCAACAGAAGCAAACTTTATTATTTGTTTCAGTGCTTTCCTTACAAGTGTAACACAGGACATCACACCACAAAGAAAACCTAAAGGTTATTGTTCGACCAGTACAAACAAGGAAATAAAATCAGTGTAGATAGAGTATGAATCATGAAATTTGGTGCTTTAAGCTTTTGTGTGAATTTTTTTGTAGTGGGAAACATGGAAATCAGGATGCAGAATACAACTGTTTCATTGCATTTTTCCCAAATGTGTGCATTAATTTGAGCTCCAGCTTATTTTACGAAGTTTGATTTTAGCATTCTGATTCAACTTTGCATATTACATTTACGCTTCCAGTCATTTTTTCGACAATGCGCATGTAAACGCTAGGTTGATGACAAATAAAACACTACTACAGTACTTAACTACATTAAAGGTCCCATATTGTAAAAAGTGAGATTTTCATATCTTTTCTATTATAAAGCAGTGCTTGATAAATACTGTGAAAGTATCGAAACGCTCAATCCACAGAGAAATACACACAGCCTGTATTCAGAAACTGTGCCGCTGGAACAAGCTGTCAGGATTTCTGTCCATTTGTGATGTCACAAATATACAATATATATAGATAATCACACAGTTTTAAAAGTAAACATTCTAAATGTGTCCCAGTTTATTTCCAGTTGCTGTGTATGTGAATGACATCAGTTGACAGAAAGTAAACATGGACCCAAATTGTTGCCTAGCAACGCGATTCCGTTGCAGTTTCGTTGAAATGTGCTAAAATGGAGCGTTTCAGACAGAGGGTAAATACAGGCATATTCAGGTAGACAGTATGAGGAAAATAAAGTTGTTTTTTTTAACCTTATAGCATGTAAACATGTTCTAGTAGAAACACAAAGTACAAGTATGAACCTGAAAATTAGCACAATATGGGACCGTTAATACTATTTACTACATATTTTAGGGTTTTATCATTATTATTTTTTCAACTTTTATAATATTAACTTTATATTCTTATCAGCCTTTTTTCTTTGATTGTATTTTTTCTGATGGCATGTTTTCTCCTTTATTGATGTTTATTTATTGATTCTGTATTGTGTAATCCTTATCTTAATGTGTAAAGCGTTTTGAAAAGCGCCTGCACAAACCCCTGTGCTTCCTCCAAAAGAGGGAGGAGTTACCCGGAGGCGCACGGCGGGCGACCAGGGCGAGGCCGCTGCGCCGCACTTGGTTTAAGGTTCCGAATGGCGGGCAAGGCCTGTTGGCACTGGACCACCCTCCCCGGGCAGACCCCCCAGCACCGCCGCAAGCGCACCCCGACGTTAGGTAGATCAGCTGTTCCAACAGCGGAGCATATTGTCTTTCAAACCCGACAGAAACTAAATAAAACTCATCGAAACCGTCTTGGTAGGTCTTTCCACCGGCCTCTTCCACTGTTCCAACAATATGGTTGAAAAAAACTCTTAATCCACAGCGTTTGATGGGAAAATGTGCCGTCGCCACATGTTGTATTCCCCCCCGCGTCTTTCTCTCCCTGCAGACCAGCTGCTGCGGGGGTGTGTGTGTGTGTGTGGTGATTGTACTGTCTGCTAACCATATAAGTGGTGACTTTCAGTCGAATGCGTGGTTGCTCGTACGTAGTAACTTCCATAAATGGTTGGAGTAGATAAAAAACACAGATGAGTATGTGTTTAAAATGGATTAAAGTCAAATTGAAGGCTCTTACGAGGACACCTACATGTTCTTTTCGTGTTTTCAACAGCTGCCGTCACTTCGAGACACCGCGACGCATTCAGCTGAGACTCAGTCAACACGGTTAGCGGACACTGTACGTGTTTGTGATGCCGACCGATTAATGATGTTTACTTTGTTGTCATTACGCTGTCCTGGTTAGAGTAAATAGTGTTATATTTCACAATAACGCCACAGTTAGTTGATTGAGTTAAGTTAGTCCGTGGAACCACCGCAGCCCCTAACATCATTAGCTAACCTTAGCTAAGCAGTGTTAAAGGTCCCAAATTGTGTTCATTTTCAGGTTCATACTTGTGTTTTGTGTTTCTACTAGAACCTGTTTGCATGCTGTAATGTTAAAAAAAAAACTTTATATTCCTCATACTGTCAGCATGAATATGCCTGTATTTACCCTCTGTCTGAAACGCTCCGTTTTAGCACATTTTGACAGAATTGCAACAGAATTGCGTTGCTAGGCAAAAGCTTGGGTCCATGTGTGCTTCCTGTCAGCTGGTGACATTCACATACACTGCAACCAGGAATAAACTGGGACACATTGAGAATGTTTACGTTTAAAATTTTGTCAAGGGTAAATATTGTATATTCATGACATCAAGAATGGGCAGAAATCCTGACGGCTTGTTTCAAATGCAGAGTTTCTGAATACGGGCTGTGGTATTTCCCTGTGGATTGAGTTTTTCGATACTTTCACAGTATTTATATAGGACTTAAGCCTGCTTTATAATAAAAAAAAACATGAAAATCTCACTTTTTTATAATATAGGACCTTTAACTTTAGTTTGACCAATTTCTTTTATTTCTTTTTTTTATGCACAAATTGAAATTGCATTTTTTAAATGGAAAAACTCCCAGCTGAAATCTTCGGCATAGTAACAAGAAGACCATCAGTTTCTCACGCTGAGATCAACTTACAATTTGCCTGCTTTGCACTTGTACTGTAGGGCCTATACTTTAAAGATTTCTATATGATCTTTAGAAGTAATGGAGGCACATCTTTTCCCCCCTATCTCTCCTCCAAAAGAAAGCACAACTCTATCTTTTTTTGATTTTGTTGCCCTTAAAACATATTGAGTGAAATGGCACGATGAGAAGCCTGGGGGAGATTTTTTGACAGAGACTTGGAGCAGAGCTAATGGCCCATTAAGCGGAAAAAGGCTGCTTTTGATGTGACTGAAAGAAGGAAAGAGAGAAACATGCAACATGCGAGTGCTGCAGAGAACAGAGGCAGCATAAGAGAGACGGAGAAGGTGAAAACAATACCACAGAGCAATCATTTCCTCAACATCATCTACTTACGGATCAGACACGCGGTACAAAGAGTGGCTTGGATCGGTGCTGAAACTCCGTGGTTTTTAAGATCTTATCTGCTCCGTAGTTTGTGACGTGCTGATGAGCTTCGACTGAGCTTTTGACTGAGCCGGCACACATGTTCAATCCTCGAGTTGTGTTCCTGCACCGACAGCATTTAAAGCATTGTTTCACATCAAACGTTGCTCACAGCGTGTGCTAATTATCCATGGCTGTGTCAACACTGTAGTGTGGCACGTGTCACACTTATGGTTCAATGGAGAACAATTGAAAACAGATGATGGAAGTCACAGACTCCCTTTATGGTGCTTGTATCCACATGTGGATTAAAAAATGATTTATGAATTTATTCTTTTTTTAGATATCTTATCAAAACACTAGTGTGATTTATATCACTTGGAGTGAAAAAAAAATGTTTTAGGGAAATAAATAAAATCGGATATATCTGTTTTTAAAAATTAACCCTTTAAATCAGGCGGCGACCTGCGGTTCCGAACAGTGAAGCCAACGCTGAAGTGTCTTAAAGGTCCCATATCGTGCTCATTTTCAGGTTCATACTTGTATTTTGTGTTTCTACTAGAGCATGTTTACATGCTGTAATGTTAAAAACAATACTTAATTTTCCTCATACTGTCTGCCTGAATATACCTGTATTCACCCTCTGTCTGAAACGATCCGTTTTAATGCATTTCAACGGAATTGCAACGGAATTGCGTTGCTAGGCAACAGCTTGGGTCCATGTTTACTTCCTGTCAGCTTATGTTATTTACATACACTGCAACAGGAAATAAACTGGGACACATTTAAAATGTTTATGTTTAAAACCGTGCAATGATCTAAATATTGTGTATTTGTGACATCACAAATGGACAGAAATCCTTTTTTTTTTCAATTTCTGTATACGGGCTGTGTGTATTTCTCCGTATATTGAGCGTTTTGATAGTTTAACAGTATTTATATATCACTTAAACCTGCTTTATAATATGAAAGACATGAAACTCTCACTTTTTACAATATGGGATCTTTAAACTTGCATTCTTTCTAACAGCCAGCAGGGGGCGACTCCTCTGGTTGCAAAAAGAAGTCTGATTGTATAGAAGTCTATGAGAAAATGAGCCTACTTCTCACTTGATTTATTACCTCAGTAAACATTGTAAGAATGAGTTTATGGTCTCAATCGCTAGTTTCAAGTCTTCTTCAATACAACATGATGTTCATTTAGTAAATTATGGTCCCATTTAGAGTCAAATAGACCATAAATAAAGCAGGGGATGCTTTAGGGTGTGGCTACCTTGTGATTGACAGGTCGCTACCACGGCGTTGTCCGGTCTGGGAGTTGTCTGTGTTTTTGTCTTACAACTTTAACTCTTTCACAGTGTGTTTTCAGTTCATGGAACATTTTGGTCGCCTAAAAATGTCTTGTTCGGCGTTCGGTTGTACTTAGCTCCACCCACGCCAAAATGCCAAACTCGAGGCTTCAAAACAACAGTCCACAAACCGATGGGTGACGTCACGGTGACTACGTCCACTTCTTATATACTGTCTATGGTTCAAATGCTTTGGCTCATAGACAAGCAGCGCAAGACAGGGACACCAATCGATCATGCTCTGATGATAAGGCTAGTGACCCTTTAATGCTTCATATTAGCCGGATCATTCTACGTCACCGATAGTGCCGTTTATTCTTGTTGGTCCAGTTGAGTGATCATCCCATCAGTTTCAGTCTTTTGTTGAACAACCTGAAATAGCTTTCAGATAAACTAATCAAACGTTTGATGAATAATTGAATTTATCATTTGGGGCTTATCACATTTTAAAATCCCTTTCTTTCCTTTCTTGGTTTGATTCACACTATCAGTTGTTGAATCTTCCGGGTTTATTGAAATGGAAAATTGTCAATCACATTTTGTTCAGTGAATGATATCAGGACGTTCTGTGTTGAAAGATTCTTGATAAGAATACAACTTTATAATTACAAATTTTAATTGAATCTACAATTTCAGATGGCGCTGATCATAAATTCACCTCTCTTCATGCAGACACACACACACACACACACACACACACACACACACACGCACCAGGTGACAATACTTTACTGCCCTCAATGAGACTATTTTATAGCCAAAAAAAGAGATAAATAAATCACTAGGGCTGTCCCGAATACCATTTTTTGGGTTTCGAAGCTTCGGTGAGAAATATTCGAAGGCATTCGAAGCTTCGCAGTGCGGCGCGGTGCGGCAGGCCATCTCCCCAGTTTCAGTGCCCGGTATAGCGCCACTACCGCACTACTGTACACACACGCACTTCTACTCACAGCAAACGGCGTGATCAATGTTATAATAATAATAATAATAAATTGGACTTATATAGCGCCTTTCAAGAAACCCAAGGACGCTTTACAAAGAGGGCACACAAAATCATACTGATAAATAACACAGAAGAAAAAACTGTAGCCAGGTAATTAAAAGAGTGATGTGTAGGAAGAGTTAGAGGTCAGAGGCCTCGATGAACAGGTGGTGCTTCAGGTGTTTTTTGAAAGTGTCCAGGGACGAAGCATTTCTGATCTCAGGAGGGAGAGAGTTCCAGAGGGCGGGAGACGCGATGCTGAAGGCTCTGTCGCTGAATGTTCTCAGGCGGGTGTGGGGGGGTTGGAGAGCAGACCAGTGTCAGAGGATCGTAGTTTCCGGGATGGAGTGTAGGGGTGGAGAAGGTCGGTTAGGTACTTGGGGGCAAGGAAGGATTTGTATGTGAGAAGGAGGAGTTTATAGGTGATGCGGGACTTGATTGGAAGCCAGTGAAGGTGGATGAGTGTCGGGGTGATGTGCTGCCAGGGTCTAGTGCGGGTGAGAACCCTGGCAGCTGAGTTTTGGACATATTGGAGCCTGTCCAGGGCTTTGCTGGGTACCCGGACAGGAGTCCAAGTAGTCGAGACGGGAGGTGATGAAGGCGTGGATAAGGGTTTCTGTCACGGAGTCAGAGAGTGATGGCCGGAGTCTGGAAATGTTTTTGAGGTGGTAGAAGGCGGATTTTGTGACAGATTTGATGTGTGAATGAAATTAGAGGGTGGAGTCCAGGATGACACCAAGTTGGAAGGCAGATGGAGCTGCCATCTATGTCTAGGAGGAGATCTCCAACCTTCCTGAGCGGTGCCTTAGGGGCCACAACCATGATCTCTGTTTTGCAGCTGTTGAGTTTGAGAAGGTTTGATGACATCCATGTTTTTATTTCAAGCAGGCAGTTGATTGGGGAATGTTGAATATGAATAATGAATAATGTTGTGGGATTATTCCGTATTTATGGGGTATTCTGGGATCTATACATTATTATTACGTATATATATATATATATATATACATTCCATACTGATTTGGAGGTGGATTACCATGGCCACAGTCGAAGCTTCGAAGCATTCGGGTCAGCCCTATAAATCACAACTCATCTCATTTCAGCAATCAATTCATTTTTATGCTGCAACTATTATCGTTTTCAATGGATTTTTTCATTTAACTGTTAATCCATTAAATAAAACCGGATATAGTGAAATCTGCTTGACGCAGAGTCCAGGTTGATGTTTTCATGTGTTTTGTTTTCTCCGACCAACAGTGTAAATTTCAAAGATATTCAGTTATAACTTCTACTTCTACTATATACTAAAATGCAGACAAAAGCAAACTATTAATAATGATCAACTATTAATTATTTTTTGATAAATGTCATACGATTACTTGATTTTTAAAATTATTTTTGATTAATTTTCTGTAGGGATGCACCGATACCACTTTTTTTCAGACCGAGTACAAGTACAAGTACTTACATTTGGGTACTTGCCGATACCGAGTACCGATACGAGTACTTCTCGCCAAAAGACCCTCGTTAACAGCCAGCTGGAGGGTGTGAGCGACACACGACGGGCTGGGGAGTCCCGCATACGTGGCGGTGCGCCGCGACCGGCTCTAGGTCGGCTTGGCAAGGCTCGGGGCGGGAAGGTGGCTCGCGGCCGCAGCTTTACAGCGCTCTGTAAAGTGGTATCGGTGCCGTTGTATCGGAGCCGTTTTGCGAGTACGAGTACATGAGCACAGTATCGGACCCGATACCCGAAACTGGTATCGGTATCGGTGCATCCCTAGGGATAATGGCAGTGGTGGAAGAAGTACTCAGATTTATTACTTAAGGAATAGCAGCAACACAGTGTAAAGAATACTCTATTGTAAGTAAATGTCCTGAATTCAAAATTTTACATCAAAAAAGCATCAAAATATACTTAAAGAACAAAAAGTAAAAGTACTCATTTTGCAGAATGGACCATTTCAGAATCATATCACATCATATATATTATATTACTGGATCATAACTATAGTGATGCATTAATGTATACATCATTTTAATGTTGCAGCTGGTAAATGTGGAGCTAATTTTTTAAAAGTAATGAAAATATATATAGTTTATATATTGCTGGGTAACTTAACCTATAATAATATATCATAATTTATTAGTCGATTATATTTTGTATGAATAAATCTGAATCTGCAAAGTAACTAAAGCAGTTATATAAATGTAATGATGTAAAAAGTATAATATTTACCAGAAGTATATAGCATAAAATGGAAATACTTAAGTAAATTACATTAATTGTACTCAAGTACTGTACTTGAATAAATGTATTAGTTAAATTCCACCTCTAGATAATGGAAAATGCCAGTGTTGCCTCTTATTAAAGGATCACAAGCAAAAAAAGGATGATGCTTTAAACTACATTAAAGTAGCAGGGACCCCATGGAGGTGTGTAAAGGTATAAAATGAATGAGGTAATGACTGAGAAGCTAAACCTGGCTGCACAGTAGCTCTATAGTTGGAGTGTTGGATGGCTGGTGCATTAACTAACTACTTTGGTTCAAGATTCAAGGCTACTATATCGCTGCAAAAACTCTTTCCCTTTCAGCTTCCATCTGCGTCCATTTACAGGAATCTGTCTTTGGCAAAAATGTTTTTTGGACTCTGTTCAAAGAAAGTGTTGTTGTACGTAGCCTGAAATAGTTGATATTTCTTCTGTTTTTGACGTTTGTTTATTGATGTAGAGCACATTTGTTTGTGCTTTGGCTCTTGTTTGTGTTTTGTCCTTGAGCGCCACCGTACCTTAGAAAGCTATATATCCACAGTAGAAAAAGCAACATGGTATTTGTTGATCTGTTTCCATCTTCCAGCCTCTCTTCCAGTTTATATACCCACTTTGTGTTCATGGTCACAGGGGGTGCTTGGACCAATCCCAGCATGCATTAGGCAAAAAAGGGAAACATCCCACACAGGTGTATTACAGCGCTACTTTAGCATTAGCAGACCTTAACTCCACAGTGTGTCTCAGATATCACGTGGCTAATGTGTCCGGCAAAATAAAATATAGTTCTAATATCCGTGGTCAGCGTATTCTCAAACAACGGTTTGTATGACATCTTATGAAAGGTTTTTGTGTGTTTTCCTAAGAAGGTTCAGCGTCAATTTCCGCTCCAGTCTTTTCAAAATAAACTTCCGTCTTCACAGGAAACAACTTGGTTAGGTTTAGGCAAGAAAACCACGTAGTTAGAGTTAGGAAAGACCGTTGTTAAGTCACGCCACATTGGAAGTGGTTACGCACTACCGGAAGTGGTGTAACTTAAGTACGGAAGTTACTTGACAAAAACTACTTAGTTAGGTTTAAGAAAAGATTTTGGTTTGGGATAAAATTACACCGAAAGTGGCGTAATTTGTACGGAAGTTATGTGACAAATAAATCAACATTGCCTTCTGGTTTCACACGGGACACGGACGCCGGTCTCCTGGGTGAATTTCCGGTGTTTTTTGACCCACCTGTCCACCCCGACCTCCTCCCTAAGCGGCGTTCGCCGCTCATTTTATATTTCCTCATTCGCAATTATGTGGATTACATACAAATTGATTTTGTGGGATGTATACGAATTACAATGCATTTACTTTTTGTAAGTATAGCTTGGAACGGTGTATGAGACCAGCCTGCCGTGGTGCAAATATTTTATTATTTCTTTATCAAACTGATGCTGTATTATTGCTGTATCCAAACCATCAGAATCTTTTTGAATTGGAGAAATGCGTGATCGAGGAACACCCAAGGCAAATACAAAATATCATAATGCTGATTCTCCCTCCTATTATTTTTTATATATGGGAAAATACCCTTTATCTTATTTGAGTCAGTTTGAGATAATTCAAGCTAATTAAAGCTACTACAAGGAACTTTCATTTTGTATTGATTTTGGCGATCCCTGTGGACAAAAGCGGTGGTGTGCTGAGCACCAGAGTCCCTTTGGAAAACCTCTCATTTTACTACAGCAGGGTCTGACACTCCTGGTTCTGGTTCTCCCCGTGCCTCCCTTCTCTTTAGCGGGCCCAGCAATACGGCCTGGGCATCCAGCAGCGTGGTGTCGGCGTTGGCTCCCAGCGGGGACCGGTGGAGCAGCAGCGATGCGAAACTCTGCTCCCGGCCGGAGGAGGAGCTGCTACTGCTGCCGGAGCTGCAGAGCTCTTCCCGCCAGAGCTCCGACTGCAGGTCGAAGGCGGCATCAAAGCTGGATCTGGGTCTGTCCGCGGCACTGGAGGCCCCGCTGGAGTTTGAACTGAAGGAGTTTCTGGAGGCCCTGCTGGAGTCTGAGCTGAAGGAGTTTCTGGTGAACCTGCTGATTGCGTCTGATTTTGCGCAAAATCTGACCCGGTGACACCAATGAGCATGAAGCATTAAGAATAACTACATAGAAATAGCCAATCTTCTCGCTGATGGTCTCGTTTGCTTATGTAGGACATATAGAGGCGTCAGTATTAAATTAAGACTGTTTCATAACCAGTTAACTCTCAGTAACTTTTAGTCGTTCCAAACAGTATTAGGATGCTCTTGTCATTCATTTGCATTTCCTTTTCAGCTGCAGTCTGAATATGACGTATTCAGAACCTTTGATGAGATCTTGACCACACACAGCTGACATTTACCTGCTTCCCCTTTTTCAGCATCTCCGGATTCAGAAATAAATCCCCTGTAATTCTTTTCTGCAGCATTTTTCAAAAAAAAAAAAATCCAGATATAATAATGGAGTTTTGAACCATACGAACCAGTCTTGACTCACGGTGTAACAATACATTCATATATAGTAGTATATATAGACACAAAAGGCTCATCTAGTAAAGTATCGAGGCTGACGTCAAGCATCAAGTGATCTCAAAAGGGCCGAGGAATGAGACATGCCATTAATACATAGTGGTATAGATTCAACATGTCAGAGGAGCCCCTTCTTTACTAGACCCTGTATAGATGGCACATTTCACCGAAGCAAAGGTAATCACGTGGAAATCACATGTGGGACGAAATGAAAGAAAAGAGGGACTGATGCGAGCGCGAGGAAGATATTTTTGGGCAGAGAGAGAAAGGGGAGAAAGGCAGAGGGGTGCATCGCAGAGAGAAAAGGGAGCGATGATGGATTGAACATGAGAAGATAATGAGGAATGAAATACTGTTCAACAAAATGTCATCTCTCAGACAGTGGTCTGGGGAGCATCGCTGCCATTTTCACCGAGATTGTTGCTATAGATGAATTTCACCTACAAAGACATCAATTCCTCAGGTGCAGCGTTTCCTGGATTTCGCAGCGATAGAGAGGCAGGCTTTGAAAACCCGGCTTTGAAAGCGGACAGAGTGTCAGCTCCGATGAGGCTGCTTTTGGCATTGAGATGAAGGTTGAATAGGAAGAGAGAGTGCACGTATATCTTTAGATCAAGAATGCTCGCTAGGAATATTTCTTATTAGTGCGGATGTTCAGATCGCAGAGGATAAAATGCCACTGTGGCTTTAGCTGTTTTCCATCACAGATGCTTAAAACTGCTCAACCCAAACACAGATCATTTGTGTTTTAAACTGGGAAAGGTTATCTGTGACTCGGGCTAACCAGCATATATATTTTTTTCTCTGTAAGATAATATTTTGAGCCGAGATCTTAAAGGTGTTTTCTGCAGGGACATTTCTATCTAAAGAGCTAGATATCCAATGCTAGTTTTTTAAAGGCCTGTAGATGTTCAAGGTCTGAGAGAAGGCCAACAAGCTGTCAATTAAAGGCGGTGAAAGGTGGTGAAAGGAGTCGTACGTGCTATTTCCTCGTGTGACTTTGAAAAATGCAGCAAAACTTTGCACAAACAAGACAAAGTCAGATAAAAGGTCTCGGAAAGCGCGCGCACACTACCGCAATTTAAAAGCAGAGATGTTCCATTTTAAAAGTTCAAAGCGGGGGTCAAATAACTGTGGTTTGTCCTCTCTAGTGGTAAGGGAAAAAGAAATTACGAGCGAAAAAATTACAGGCTGACTTCTGAATGAAACAGGGTCCTCCACAAACACAGCGAGGGGAATTGGAGAACACCTCCTAAGCACCGGAGTGTCACATCCCTCTAATATTGTTTATATGCTTTTCCTTAAAACGCTGCGACCTTCCATTAACTTTAAATTCAAAGCAGTGGACGTGTAATCTTTGAAAATATGAAAAGGTAGTGCAAAATGCTTTGACAGGTCACACCTCAGACACATTACATGTGTACACATGAACACATAAGTATCCATTAAGAGAAAATATCATCAGAGAGGAATAACATGCTGCAGAGGAAGACTGGAGGTTTATATACCATCAGTCCGATCGGATGGCAGAGAGCAATGACTACAGAAGCAGTAAAGCTGAGTAAAAAAGGCTTCAAAATTTAAGGTTTTGAACTACTATATTTTGATTATTTACATGCATTTTAAATGCATCTCTGTTTTTCTAGGTGTCTGTCCTACTCTTAATATTTTTATTAAAGGGGACATATCGTGCTCATTTTCAGGTTCATACTAGTATTTTGGGTTTCTACTAGAACATGTTTACATGCTGTAATGTTTAAAAAAAACTTTATTTTCCTCATACTGTCTGCTTGGATATAGCTGTATTTACCCTCTGTCTGAAACGCTCCGTTTTGGTGCATTTCAATGGAATTGCAACAGAATTGCGTCGCCTGGCAAAAGCTTGGGTCCATGCATTCCTGTCAGCTAATGTCATTCCCTTTTGGCAAGGGAAAACTGTCATGGCCAGTTTCAAAGGGGTCCCTTGACCTCTGACCTCCAGATATGTGAACGTAAACGGGTTCTATGGGTACCAACGAGTCTCCCCTTTACAGACATGCCCACTTTATGATAATCACATGCAGTTTGGGGGCAAGTCATGGTCAAGGCAGCACACTGACACACTGACAGCTGTTGTTGCCTGTTGGGCTGCAGTTTGCCATGTTATGATTTGAGCATATTTTTTATGCTAAATGCAGTACCTGTGAGGGTTTCTGGACAATTTTTATCATAGTTTTGTGTTGTTAATTGATTTCCAATAATAAATATATACATACATTTGCATAAAGCAAACATATTTGCCAACTCCCATGTTGATAAGAGTATTAAATACTTGACAAATCTCCCTTTAAGGTACATTTTGAAAAGATAAAAAATGTGCTATTCATTTGTAATTTATTGAAAAATTACGAATAAATGTATATACAGTACAGCACAGTTAATATGTGACTTAAAAGTAATGTAACGTCACCAAATCACATGATTTCCACTGGAGTTAAAAGCTGAGAAGGCGGTTACTACTACTACTACTACTACTACTACTACTCTGCTAAGCTAACCTGCTTTAGCAGGAGTTAAACAGTTTTTTTTCCTCCGTTATGACCGGATTGAGCTTCTGTTTCATTTACTTATGAGAAATAACTGAACTGAATTACCAACATTTTTATTTTAAATGGATATGTAAATCTAGTTTCAGCGGTGACTATCTCGCCGACCACCGAGCCAGGGTGTAGTTACTGCAGCCTGAGTGGCATTACTTGAAAGTCTACTGTTTTAATGACTCAACCATCAATGCTTAAATAAAGGTCGGATGCATGCGTTGTTGGGGGTTGGGATGATGGAAAGCTCTGATGTGATGTTAAGGAGTAATTATAATTATCTTCTATTAATGCGGCCTAATTAATTAGGGGTAGCACGGTGACTGAAACGGTAAATTGCCTGGTTGCTGTGACTGTTAATAGACCTGGTAACGACCTGGGGTGTAATTGCTCTTGTCCAGTTCATGCTGGGATAGGTTGCAGTCCCCCAATCACCCTGAACAGGATAAGAAGGCCTAGGACAGGGGTCGCAACCTTTACTATCAAAAGAGCCATTTTAGGCAAAAAAAAAAAAAAAAGAAAATCTGTCTGGAGCCGCAAAATATTTTCAGTGAGGTATGGGGCAACATAGAGGGAAAAGAAATCTGAGATTTCGAGAATAAAGTCACAACTTTACGAGAAAAAGTCATAATATTACGAGAATAAAGTCATATCTTTACGAGAAAAAAAGTTGTAACATTACGAGATTAAAGTCACAACTTTACGAGAAAAAAAGTCATAATATTATCAGAATAAAGTCATAAACTTACGAGAAAATAAATCATAATATTACCAGAATAAAGTCACAACTTTACGAGAAAAAAGTTGTAATATAATGAGAATAAAGTTATAACTTTTCTATAAAAAAAAGTCGTTATATTACGAGAATAAAGTCGTAATATAACGAGAATAAAGTCACAACTTTACGAGAAAAAAAGAAAATAACACGTCAAATTACTACTACTATACTGCTATACATATAGATACTAATATTATGACTTTATTCTCAAAATACTATGACTTTTTTCTCCTAAACTTCTGACTTTATTCTCGAAATCTCAGATTTATTTGTTTTTCCTCAATGTGTCCCTAATACTCCGTCGTACCATAGACCTACAAAAATGATAATAAAAATGAAAATGTAAACAAAAAAAAAATTATTCATTTCCACTAATCTTTTAAAAAATCCACAGGGAGCCACTGGAGAGGGGCTAAAGAGCCACATGTGGCTCCAGAGCCGCAGGTTGCAGACCCCTGGCCTAGGAAATGGATAGATGGGTGGATGAGTATAAAGTGGCCATGAAAGATGGATGGATGGAAAAGATAAGGTATAGACGTGGATGTAGAATGAATTAATTAATTGGCGGATGGATGGGCTGAATGATGGCTAACTGTACAGATAGATGGATGTTTGAATGGATGGTACCTAATTAGTGCTTGCTGCTTAGCACTAAAAAGTAAATAATACTGGATCTTTACTGATATGTGATAATGTATGTGCCAATCTTTCACTCAATCTTTTCATTAAATCCATCCCTGCATGCGTATATTAACATTCTCCAGCCGTCGTGATGTAAACGAAGCACCGATCAGTTCCCCCAAAACCCACACTTCAACCTAACACAAGATGCAAATGAGCAGGCAAACAGTTCATTATTTTTAATCCTTCATCTTATTTTGGTGGAAATCGTGTTTGCTGAACAATGAAATACTTATTAGCACCGCAGACAAAGCACATTGTGATTGACAGGATTATATTTAAACAAAGCCAGTGGTTAATCACTTCTCCCCACACGAGGGCACACAGCCTGGTATTTGTTCTCTATGTCTAATTAAACCGAATTACATTCCATAACACATCGTAAAAAAGCCAGGGCGAGTTTCAGACCTCGAAACGAACTTACTGCAGAACATTTTCAAGGAAATGAAACAGAAGGTAACAGACAACAAAAAACTGAAAAAGAGAATCATGCCACCATCTCATAACCCAGACTGTGTGATTTTTATTTCATTTTTTATTATCAAGCTTGCAGTAATAGACTAAAAATGGTCAGTCGCAGCCAGGGAAGTGTCTTCCTCTATAACCATTTCTCTGCTATCTACAATAGCCCAGATGAGTTCAGTAACCTTTTTGTTATTTGCCATCATCAATGATTTTCTCCGCTGTACCCTTGAGCAATTTACTTTTTTTCAACCAACATAATACACACGGACATCATTTGGAAAAGAGTGACCTCCAACTTACTGTAGCCTAAGTAATATCAGATTTGAAGCACATTTGAAGGACTTGGAAGTACTAAAGTTCCCTTTTAAAGGTGTTATTGCTAACATTTTCATGTAGACGAATAATTGAAAAAAAGTAGTACATTGACAAAGCTTTTAGAAAGGTACTGAATAAAAGTATCGCTTTTCTAAAAAAATATATTATGATTCAGAATGAATCATTTAAATAATTTTGACAGGTCCAAAATTTATGTTATTTTTAATCTCTGTGGAAGATTTCTGACATTTGGTTCCCACTTCTAACAAGGCTTGTGAGCCAATAGTATAATGATGTTAGCTGATGACGTTAGACATATTAGCTGTAGAGCTGTCAAAGTTAACGCAATAATGTGTTAACGCAAATTCATTTAACGCCACTAATTTCTTTAACGAACCAGTGCAACTTGTGATTTTTAGGTGTTGGCGGGCTCATTTTTAAAGCTAATTTGGAGATGGTCCATCCATCCATCCATCCATCTGCAACCGCTTATCCCGTTAGGGGTCGCGGGGGGGGCTGGAGCCGATCCCAGCCGACATTGGGCGAAGGCGGGGTACACCCTGGACAGGTCGCCAGTCCATCGCAGGGCTGACACATAGAGACAGACAAGCATTCACACTCACATTCACACCTACGGGCAATTTAGAGTCAACAATTAACCTAACCTGCATGTCTTTGGACTGTGGGAGGAAACCGGAGTACCCGGAGAAAACCCACGCTAACACGGGGAGGACATGCAAACTCCACACAGAAGGGCCCCAAGCCGGATTCGAACCTGCGACCCTCTAGCTGTGAGGCGCCAGTGCTAGCCACTGTACCACCGTGCAGCCCTTGGTGATTTTGGAGATGGTATCATATGAAACTAGAAAACCTTAGGAATTCATTGGTACCAACCATGTCATACAAGCTTGTCACGATGAAGGCTAAATAAAGCTCCAGAGTTACGCTTTTGGCAAAGGAAAACTGTCATGGCCATTTTCAAAGGGGTCCCTTGACCTCAGTCCTCCAGATATGTGAATGGGGTTCTATGGGTACCCACGAGTCTCCCCTTTACTGACATGTCCACTTTATGATAATCACATGCAGTTTGGGGCAAGTCATAGTCAAGTCAGTACACTGACACACTGACAGCTGTTGTTGCCTGTTGGGCTGCAGTTTGCCATGTTATGATTTGAGCATATTTTTTATGCTAAATGCAGTACCTGTGAGGGTTTCTGGACAATATCTGTCATTGTTTTGTGTTGTTAATTGATTTCCAATAATATATATATACATACATTTGCATAAAGCAGCATATTTGCCCACTCCCATGTTGATGAGAGTATTAAATACTTGACAAATCTCCTTTAAAGGTACATTTTGAACAGATACAAATGTGTGATTAATTTGCGATTAACTATGGACAATCATGTGATTAATCGCGATTAAATATTTTAATCGATTGACAGCCCTAATTTAAACAAAACCAACAACAACTACCAAGAGCCATAGTCCTTACAACCTTAACTAATGTGTTACCGGTTAGATTGTTAAAATGAGAAAAATAACAGCTTCAATCCCTGAGGAGCTACGTTAGAATCAGTGGTGTTGCATCCGGTTACCTAACACTATAGTTCCCTCAAACAATGTATAACGAAGATGCGCATCAGAGGTGATTTACTACTATTTACTACTTGCACTACCCCGCTGCTTAGATGGCAAGATAAACATTACCTAAAACTAGACAGCCATATCCTCAGATTACCATAGATTCCAAGACCAAGATACCAAGACATGAATCTTGAAACACCACTGCACAAAGTAACCTAAATCTATAGCTAATGTAGGCCTATAGCTACATATTCAGCCGATTAGACTGTTGTCAGTTTTACATGTTATAACGTGTTGCTTTTAAGTTTCATTTTCACTTTTACAAGGTAGTAGGCATAGTAGGCCCCTTATGACCCGCATCTATAGTGCTTATAGTGACTGATAAGGCCTATTTAATGGCCTGATAACAGTCGATTCGGGCAAAATGAATTCATTACTCTCCCTTCACTCAACCATAAAATATGCAGGTTGTCCAACAAACTGGCAACCATTTGTTGTGAAGTGAATGCAATGGAACAGGAGGAGGGAGAGTGCAACATCTAATGCCTGAATGTTGAATGAATCAATGTTATCAATAGCACCTTTAAACTTAGTTCGGTAACCTACATCCACTTATTAATCACACTACTAACACAACCACCGTAGATTTCGTCAGTCATTAGTCACTGCTTCACTTTTCTGCAATGATGGCATAATTGTGTTTGTCGTCTTTTGTGGTGTACTTTCTGGACATACAGTATAACATGAACATATAATACCTGTAAGTATAGTGACACAATAAAGGCATTATTAGTGTGTGGATATGCTTGCGTATGCTTGCAAATGAAGCACTACAGTCCAAGACCTATTTTTTTTTTTTTTAAGGGAACCATAGATATACCAGAAATCTAGTAGTCGATACCAATACCAGTGAATTTCCACGATTCTCAATACCAAATTCGATACCACAGTTAAAAAACAATAACTTCCATGTAATGTGTACATGTGTCTATCCTCAGATTGCAGTAGTTTAAATTCACTGACATGGTGACATCTCACTGGGTATAGGCTACCAGAGGTGGGACCAAGTCATTGTTTTGCAAGTCCCAAGTAAGTCTCAATTCTGTGACTCAAGTCCCAACTCAGCTCTCGAGTCCTAAACAGGCCATATGCGCTCTTCACTAAATGTAACGTCATTTTAACAGCAGAGTAACTGGATCCAACTGGTGCTCAGTAACATAACGTTAGTTCTTCATGGGTTTTCTCCTGAAACTTGATTGGATGCTGTTGGATTGGTTCAAACAAAGTGGATCTGTGGAGTTAAGTGTAAGATAATCAAATGCAAGTCTCAATAACATTCACCGGAAATAAAGAGTCCAGAGTTCAATAATAAAAAAAAAAACACCACTTTTCAGAGATTTAGCAATAAGCAACAAAAGATAGAAATTCAGTTTGTTCAGTTCGGTTCAGTTTTTCCCCGACGAGTAAATCCTCTTCTCGAACAAATCAATAAAGGATCTCTGCTCAGTTTGTTCAGTTCAGTTTTTTCCCCCACGAGTAAATCCTCTTCTCGAACAAATCAATAAAGGATCTCTGCTCAGTTTGTTCAGTTCAGTTTTTTCCCCCACGAGTGAATCCTCTTCTTGAACATAAAGGATCTCTGCATCTCGCTGCTGCAAGGCGCTGTTGTGTGTGTGTGTGTGTGTGTGTGTCAAACTCTGACACAGAGAGCAGAGGACAGAAGCAGCCGCATTTGGCGCTTGGCAGGTGTTTATTTCAGACCTTGCAGGCATCGTACGGTACCTTCGGTACTGCAGAAAACGAGTACCGTCACGTTTTTAGAATGTTGGCATCGACTTGATACCGAAGTATCGGTTCTCGTGACATCCCTAGATATCTGTACCAAATGTCAGGGCAATCTGTTAAATAGTTGTTAAGATATTTTGGTAAAGGCCAGATATGTCAACCTGCGGGTGTTAGAGAAAAAGTGGGGGGATCATCAAAGTCAGTTGAATTTATCCTCTTTGAGAGCATCAAATATCTCACCAACAACTGGATGGATTGCCATGAAATTTTGCACAAAGTGGTTGACAGACCGCCCAGCTGACAGACAAACATTGCTGTCCCTACAACCACTAGCATGGCTAAAAAAAAAAAAATCACAAATTACCACTATTAAAAATATAAGTTTGGTTTGCTCTCACTTGCATCTTTACACATAAATACTGACAAGCCATACTGGGTCTTGGCTAACTTGCTTAAGAACAGTTATAAATATTTTAGTCTGTTGACAGCAGTGAGAGCACTCGATGAATAAGAGTAGCTCCAAAAACAAACAGCTTCAGAGCAAAAATTATAAATACGTATTTTGGGAAGGAATATGCTGAATGAATTTTTGTACTTTCCCTTCTGTTTATCTGCTCTGAATACCACACGGGAAGCTTAATTTGTACAGTGAATAGTAGAGGATATGGGTTGACAGCCAGGTGACTGATGGAGCTCCTTCACCAAGGTGGTACCCGAATTAAGCAGCAGGTAAAATGATAAGGAGTGATAGAACACCTCGGATTAAATCTATTGGTATTCAGTGTTGCTATGTATGGGAGCGTTCATCACTCGTACTGATATCTTCACCTATTCATCCCCAGATGTACTGAGAATGAGTCATTTCCCACAGAAGCACACACTTATGCTATGAATACGACAATTTGAAGGGAACTGTAAAGGTAAGAAAAGCTAAACCCCAGAAGACACGCTCAACAGGTTCAGAACATTATTTCTTTTGCGAGAATCAATCTCTCGGTGATTCTAATGCGGTGGCCGTGATGTGCTCTCTTTACTTTTCGGGGAATGATCAGCGGGGAGGTTGCCTCCAATCATTTTGTCTTCTTGAACGCCGCAAGAATTCATGACACGCTCAATTGAAACTTTCCATCTGTGAATATTCTGCACCATCAAGTGCTGCTCACAGGAGGTGCTTGGGAAAAAAAGTCTACACCTGCTTCTCTTCGTTTTACACCGAATGAGCTGCTTTGTTCCGTATCTGCATACTGAACTCAACTGTCGGTGCCGCGGGTCAGCTCTAAATATATGTATATAAAGACTTAATATTCAATGCAGATGTTTTACATCAGATGTCCTCGGAGACTCCCAGATCTCTCGATAGACACGCACTAGACGCCAGGTTTCACCACATAATTTGATAAGATTTTGTCCCGGTGGGCCCATATGGGAAATTGTATTTCCTGATGACTCATTTTTTAATTGCCAGCCTACACTACATGTGAGAAGACAATTAGGGAAGGGCACAATACTGATGACGCTGAAACGGATGATTTGAATTCCTACGCACTCTCTAATGTACTCTTCACAGGAGACTTTTCTCCGTTCATAAAAGTTGTTCAAACTGTCAATACAGTCATGTTTGTTAAAGCTGAGTCGGGTCTGACTCACCAACCCGATCTCACGGTAAGGTGTTATAAATAGCACGACATTACAAGGACATTCCGCACGTAAGGGACAATGTACGGCGAGCCGGTCATTGCTCGCCCTGTCGGGGTTTTCTTTCACAACAATGACCCGCTAGCTGTACATTATCCCGCTTATTACACGGCTACTTACTGAAGAAAGCAATAATTTGACACAAAAACGGCCCGCCAGAGTCCGACATCAGAACTGCGCCCATAGCAACGGTCTGCTATAAAGAAATAACAGACCGTAGAACGCCGTGATTGACCAATCAGATGCGAGTATTCAACAGAGCCTTTTTTTTTTTGCCTTTTCGCATTTGACCACCTCTTTTTGCCATTGCCATTTTTGCACTACACAACAAGCTATGGTAACGGCCGCAGTTACGTTTAGGCAATAAAACCACTTATTTAGGTTTAAGAAAAAAATCCTGGTTTGGCTTGAAATAAGTACGTAAACTAAAATACGTACTGAAACAACGTAATATATGTACAGAAAACATCACAAACATCACAAACGTTACTTCAAAATAACTCAACAACATTTGGGACACGAACAGCTGTCTCTTGGTGAAAGTCCTGTGTTTGTTGGACCCATCCACCTTCCTCCCCTCCACCCACCATAAGCAGTCTTTCTCATTTGTTATTCAACATCACTAGCTCTAAGCATTGCGTATTTATGCGGATGTGTTAGCATTGCAGTCAATACAGACTACATGGCGCACAAATGACACACCAAAAGCAAGAACGGTGTTCTTATTGCACGTGAAATTACCGTGTCGTTCATACGCCGTTGAGTGCGACCTGGCTGGACTCACATTCAACCCCAGTCATAGAGGAAGAGGATCTGAAACGGCCCCCATGGAAAGCCTACCTGAACCCAACATGCATAAAAAAAACAGACCTGATCCAAAAGAGACCAGAGGACAGTCACATCTGGTCCGGAATAGATCCGATGTAATTGGACCCAGTAGTAGCAGTACCTAATAATCAATGTAATGCTTTTCACAGTTCTCACTGCCCAACTTGCCTCTAAAAACTCATTTTCCGTCCTGTGAGGATTGATGCACAACACAATGAAAGCTGATGGCCAAGTCTCCTTGGATCCACTAGAGTATTAGACATATTAACACACAAACCAAAGACCTGCAGCGATAGAACGGTACCTTACCAAACACAATTACCAATGACGCAGGTTCTGACCTGTGTCACTGTAGCCTGAATCAAACGCAGTGGAAAAATGAATCCCTCCATCACTTTTTCAGGGGACCCCTTGGAACGTAGTCAAAGCCTTCTTGGGACCTTATTGCAGTCTGAACAGCCTATTGTGGCCTTTCCAAACTGTCTTTGTTCCCCACGCTTTCATCCATCAATGTATTTCCTCATAGAGGGTTTCTTTCATGAGCTTCTCTGATATTGGGCTCCTCTGTCCAACAGAGTCTAACTCTATTACCCTACTATAATATTTGATGGTACAATAACAACTATAGCCAACATAAAACAAAACAAATTCAATTTCAGTAAAAAGTAATTAAAAATGGTTAAAATGGGGAGCTGCTCAATATAATACCCAGGATTAGTGGAGCGGATAACATCAATTGTTCAGTCAAATTGTGCAAATAGTGATACAAGCACCAAATTTGGCATGATGATTGCCGAGGAATCACTAAGCAAATATAAACGATTGGCCTTGGACTTGAAAATCCAAGATGGCGGCCATTTTTCAAGATGAGATCCAATAATAATTTTTGGCACAAAGCATAGACTCACCGGACAGCCAAAAAGTAAGAAAAAACTTATTGGAGGATGTTAAAGCTGTAAAAATTAGATCAAGCATATCAGAAAACATATAATTCTACAGCACAATCATTCAAATTGACCAAGTACATGCATTGTTTTAAAGGAAAACATTCTCAGTGAGTAAATTTGACAGCCATCTTGAAAAATGGCCGCCATATTGCAATTCAAAATTGTTAAAACTATCAAAATTAGATCCAGCATGATAGAAAACACATAATTTGACACCGAGATCTCTCTCAAATCGACCAAGTAGATGAATTTCTACGATAGAATTCATTATCAGCGGGTCAATTTGGCGGCCATCTTGGATTTTCAAGTGGCCAATCCTTTAAATTTGCTAAGTGGCCCCTCGGGGATCATCATGTCAAATGTGGTGCATGTGTCACTATTTGCATGATTATTCCTCAATGAGCTCCGCTAGATAGGATATGAACAGGAAAACCCAGTATCAGTAAAAGAGAACTCTCTCGAGTATTTAGTATACCTTTATTATTTTCATAATAGTACGACTTTTTGTCTCTTAAACTTATGACTTTATTCTCATATTACGACTTTTTTCTCGTAAACCTTTGACTTTATTTTCATAATTTTACGACTTTGTTTCTCTTAAACTTCTGACTTTATTTTCATAATACTACAACTTTTTTTCTCATAAACCTATGACTTATTCTCTTAATATTATGGTTTTATTCTCGAAATCTCAGATTTATTTTTTTTCCTCGATGTGGCCCTAATACTCTGTCGTACCGCCGTACCATAGACCTACAATAATGATAAATAAAAATGAAAATGTAAACAAAAAACAGTTATTCATTTCCATTTTTAAAAATCCACAGGAGAGGGGCTAAAGAGCTGCATGTGGCTCCGGAGCCGCAGGTTGCAGACCCCTGCCCTAAAGCATCCCCTGCTTTATGGTCTATTAGACTCTAAATGGGACCATAATTTACTAAATGAACATCATGCTGTATTGAGGAAGACTTGAATTTAGCGATTGAGACCATAAACTCATGTCTATAATGCTTACTGACGTAATAAATCAAGTGAGAAGTAGGCTCATTTTCTCATAGACTTCTATTCAATCAGACTTCTTTTTTGCAACCAGAGGAGTCGCCCCCTGCTGGTTGTTGGAAAGAATGAAAGTTTCAGGCACTTCTACATTGGCTTCACTTTTCAGACCTGGAGGTTGGTAGCACTCCTCAACACCTTAAATCGATGGTGTTCCCCCTTAAGCTGTTCAGACAGACTGATGAAATAAATGCAATGAACACCAAAAAGATGGTGTAACAGAAGCTAACCAAGAAAGTGGACTTTTTTGCTCCCTATATTACAGGAGTCACTGTTTGAGGTAACACTTTAAGTGTGATGTAATGCATTGCTAGAAGGAAATACTCCCGTTAACATGAATAGGCTTCTCTATTTCTGCTAAAAGAAATAGGGAACCATTGGGCCGGCGCGAGTAAATTACACATAATTACAAATTAGTATGCGCTTATGGAGTAATTCCCTTTCGAAAGGTGTTCTGTTTGGCTGGCGAGCGCCATAAATGTGGGTTTATGTTTGAAAGGGTTTGGGGCGCAATACTCATTTCAGCATTTTCACGGTTTCTTTCATCTCGTTATCTTCCCCCCACCGCTCATATTCACGAGTCCCGTAATGTGTAATAGGAGCCATGACTTCTGGTTGATCAGCAGAAAACAGCAAAAGGCTGGAGCCTTCAAAACCGGCAATTCTGTGCTGAAGTACGCAGCTAACGATAAGGTATGAGTTCCAATAAGGGGTGCGAGATATGAGAGCTACAGCGGCTAATGGGCTGAAACAAAAGCAGCGGAGTCACTTTAGATGCCGAACAGAAGGGAAACAGAGGGAGAGCGAACAGTTGATGGGGACTACAAACAGACTGATGAGACACAACTCTTGCTATAACTGTGTCCATGAAAACTGGCATTCCCTGCAATTTGCCACAACATTAGTTCCATTACAATAGAGCGGAGGTAATGGCATTGATAATTAGATTGTTTAGATGTATAAAAGTAGTGGCCAGAGGGTACATTGGTAAATTTCTTTATGCAGAAGTGACTTTTATAGGTGGAGAGGAAGGGGCGACGGCCTCGACAATCTGTTCTGAACAGCGCTGATGGCGATCAATTGACACTCGTAGGTGATCCGAGGTGGCGTAAAGTGATGACAAAAAAATCAATAGCCCTATAAAAGATATATAAAATCTGACTCCGTGAGGCAATAAAGATTTCACTAAAGTGTTACAACAAAAAAATGTAGGTACAGTACATTCACATTCCCAGCATGCCTCCCTTTCCTCAGGCTCTTTTAAAGTCTTTTCCGCAATTTCCCCGACACTGTGAGGTGACATTTTCCTACGAGCATTCAAAGATTTTCTGAGGTACAACAAATATGTTTTTTCCCGCAGCGCTGTTTAATGTTCTGCATGATTACCTCTGTTCCAGCAGTCTGTGCTGACATGTTTAGCCAGAGCATCTATTTTCCCATGCTGAGAGTGTAAAGACTTAAAGGGGTTGGAGGACTGGATTAACTGAGAAGCAAATGGGCTGTGATGGGATGTGATGAGCCAATGAAAACAGCAAGCGCTGAGGAGGCAGCGACCGTCGGATATAGAAGCTCCTCCGGGACCGACTGTGCATTAGTGCATCCTTAGTGGTAAATGTGTCCCTCCGTCTGCATATAGGTAGATAGCTCTGCATGTGTTTGTCTCCTCGTGACGAAGAAGCCTTGTCTTTCTGGATCACTTGTTAAGCCCACAACATATGCATTACCCTGGGGAGACATACACACTCCTTCAGACAGTGATTCAAGTATAAATAAAACATAATGCATGCCCAACAGGGACTACAGGTTCAGTCCCTGTTGGTGGGAAGTTGTTGGAATGGGTAAGATGAGTGATTTAAGTGGATTTGAATATTGTGTTTGTTGCTAAATGCTGGTTTAAGCATCAAAGGAAGAGACGGCGTCATGGGATTGTGACACACACACAAGAAGCGTCTATAGTTAGCTGTAAGAGAGGGATGTGAGGGTATGAGGGCCATTATAGGGGTAAAGCAGATCCATCATGTTGTAGAACCTAATGCAGTTTATTGCCTGTCTCCGTCGTTGTATAGCACACTACATCAGGGCAGAGCTGGGTCTGCATGTAGGAACGGAGTAAAATAATAGGCTGTGATTTACATTAATTTACAACACATATCAGGTTACAGTACATGCTGCCATGGAGTGGTGCAGGAATGAGTCCTAAAACCCAGAAATGAGTTAGAATTTTGCACTTCTGGTTGCCTCGTCTCGAAGTTAGTGATTTTTTTTTAATGGGTTTTTAGTAGAGGGGGGGAAAAAAAATCGATACACCTATGTATCGTGATTTTCTTTTTTTTACGATTTTGAAATAGATTTTTTTAATGCCAGAATCGATATATTTGCTCAATTTGAGTCTATACGGAGTGCTTTTATTGTTGTAGTCTGAGTAGCGTGTCGTCATATCCGTTCCGTATCCGTCAACCAAAACAAACGCAGACGCCCCCAGCGAGCTGAAATGGCAGAGGGTCAGCGTGGATATGACCTGCACCCTCACATGTTGAATCCAAAGTGGTAAACACTACACATCCAGTAAAGGATGGAAACACTTTGGGTTTCACACATTGCCGGGAAAAGCAGAGCTAGACATCACAGCTAATGCTACATGCTAACTCTGTCATGGACAGGAAACGTTATCATATTGCGGTAACGTACGGTCGAGCCGGCCGTCGCTCTAATCTCCGTGGTCAAACCGGTCGACGCTACAACTGTAGAGCACCCATATACTGACATTTATGTTAAATGCATTCAAACGGCCCCGATGGAGCTGACCATGGATGTATAAAGAGAAAGGAGCTGACTGGAGAGCTAGAGACCACCTTGGAGAAGTTAGCGGAAGTATACACGTTTGACTATGTCCGGTTTTCAAATTAAGGTGATAAGAAAGGGAACTGTATACACAAAATACATATATGGAAATAAGATTGATTGGATTATATTCACCAGAAGTATAAAACAGTACATGTCCTTTATAAATTAAAAAGAAAATACCACTAATTTGTGAGGGAAATGTACTTTAGTTTAGCATAATGACTGGAAACAGGGGAAGCTGCTAGCCTAGCTCCCTCCATAGTTCATTTATACACCTACCAGCATCTCTAAAGCATTTAACATATTGTATCTAATTTTTTTAATTCTGTACACAAACATAAATGTAAAAATTACAATTGGTTTATGCATTTGTGTGCTGTAAATATTTCTTGACCGAAAAGAAATGGACTTCGATTATCCTCCCCAAAGGATGCCAATGACCACTCTCTTGCATACCTTGGGCTTGAATATATGAGAGAAGAATTATCCAAAGCTGAGTTGATACTGCATGCTTTTAATAACTTCGGATGTTGTTATAACTCACACTACATTTGTATCGGCTTTTGTGCACAGCCAGGACCTGCGACTTTATGCTCACACTGTGATTGCTCATGCTGAATGTAAGCATTGAACCCCCGGTTGGTTTTGTCCATTGACAATTCCAATAAAGTTTATTATTTAAAGGTCCCATATCATGCTCATTTTCAGGATCATACATGTATTTTATGTTTCTACTAGAACATGTTTACATGCTGTAATGTTCAAAAAACCCTTTATTTTCCTCTTACTGTCGGCCTGAACATACCTGTATTTACCCTCTGTCTGAAACGCTCCGTTTTAGCACATTTCGACGGAATTGTGTTGCTAGGCAACAGCTTGGTTCCATGTGTACTTCCTGTCAGCTGATGACATTTACATACACTGCAACCAGGAATAAACTGGGACACATTTAGAATGTTTACGTTTAAATCTGTATAAAGGATCTAAATATTGTATATTTGTGACATCACAAATGGACTGAAATCCTGACAGCTTGTTTCAAATGCAGAGTTTCTGAATACGGGCTGTGTGTATTTCTCCGTTTATTGAGCGTTTTGATAGTTTAACAGTATTTATATAGCACTTAAACCTGCTTTATAATATAAAAGACATGGAAATCTCACTGTTTAATAATATGGGACCTTTAAGACCTTTAAGACCGCTTCTAAAAACAATGTTGCCAAAAAGAGAGAAAGGCAGCATTAAGGCTACATGAGGCTAAAGCATTGGGCAATTATACCATGAACTGAAAATTAAAAAAAAAAAAATATATATATATATATATATATATATATATATATACTGTATATGGAGCAGGAGCTGGAAGATGCAGCCAATAAGTTCAGTATATTATATCACAGTACAGCTTCATTTAGGTCAGGTTTTAGCCAGCCATTTGGGGAATTGGACTGTGGAACTGCTCAATCTGACAGCCGACCAAAACTTCAGATATGCCAGAAATCCAACCGATTGCCCGACAGCCAGATTGTTGATCGCTCAGGCAGTTAATCAGGAGTCGTGCCCTCCCTCAAAACTACACATCAAATGATAACCGAACAGGCAGAAATTCAGCATGATTCTGAAATTAGATGGAGGTGACCGATTCGGGGGTTAAAATCATGCTTAATCCGTACAGTGTCTGCCCAGCTAAATAAACCATGTATGAGTGTGCAGCTTCATGCAATGAAACTGTAATGAAGCTACAAATTTGCTAAGATAGAGTGTGCCTAGTGGAGCGGTCATAGATGGTAAATGGACTTGCATATAGTGCCACTCAAAGCACTTCACATGTCAACATTTATCCATTCACACATTCATACACTGATGGCTGCCATACAAGGTGCCACCTGCTCATCAGAATGTAAACTAATGCTCATTCACACATCGATGGCTGAGCCTTCAGGAGCAATTTGGGGTTCAGTGTCTCACCCAAGGACCCTCTATACAGTACTATGTGGACTGGAGGAGACGGGGATCGAACCAGCAATCTTCAGATTATTTGATGACCTGCTTTACCTCCTGAGCCAAAGCTGCTCGGGCTGCAAGATCATGGCCAAAATGATTATCACGATTATTTATCACGATTATTCATCGATTTTAATAATTGATATATTACTATAAAAATATTTTTATTGTAATTTCACATTTAAATAAACAGAGCGCTGCTTTCACTTCACTAAATTATAAACGTTATTATTTCACTTTGTTATTGTCATCTATAGTGGTTCTTTGCATAAAAACACACAATTCAAATGATTAGGAAATAAATGGTTTTATTTTTATTTAAATATTTGCTTTGATTAAAAAAGAGCTACTTTAAGGAAGTTAAACAGGTCATATTTCTCTTTCTAATATCGTTATTGCTGTGAAAAAACATCACCTTCAGACTACCTTATTTATTCAGTAGTTAGAATAGTTATATTTTCATTATTATGCAGAAGGTTGTGTGCCATCCAACATTTAATGTCCTGAAGACATTCATGTCAAGTTGATTGCTCTATTTTTATTGGCCCATACTTAGAACATACTTGCTATTTTTTGTGGTAGCATAGGGAAAAGTAAGGGACCCAAAATTGGACCCTTGGGAATCCCACATGGGATTATATTTGAAATGGGTAATGAATTACCTACTGAGACATCTGTCAGTGATAAAGAACAGAATGAACCAAACTCCTTAAAAACTGATAATTACGACAATAACAAACGCTGTGCTGATATTTAAGAGAAAAATAATTATTAACGATCACTTGCATCGGGTGCATGAAGGAGTTTGTTTATTACTTTTAACAATGTTGATTCAGTGCCGTGGTTTTCATCAAAGCCAGAACATAACGGATTAAAAAAACTTGGAAAATCTTAGTTGGATGTATGAAAATAAGTCTGAAAGGATTTCAACAGTCAGATCTAGTCTGGTTGGGTATATATTTGCCAAAATGGGACAAATGATGTTATTATGGAGGCAAAACCTGCCAAAAAAATAAATAAATTAATACATAAACAAATTACTCGATAAATAAATAAATGTAAATAAATGTAGCAAAATACATACATTTAAAAATAAATAAATTATAAATACAAAAACAAATAAACAAATAATAAATGTAAAGATCAATAAATAAATGTAAAAAAAATTAAAATACATGCATAAATAAATAAAGGGACAATTAAGAGTAAATAAATAAGGGAATTAATACAAAAATAAATAAATCAAAAAGCAAATTAAAACAGAAATATCAATTTGTCACATTTTATCAACTAATTAATGGCTGCATTTATTGTTAATATTTTTCTACATTCAATGACCTTTATTTAATCATCGAGTTATTTATTTATTCATTTATTTTTTGATTTTCCATATGTTATAATTCATGTCTTAAAAAACCCAAATTAAATGCCGTGATACTGTCCGACCTATATGACGGGCAGGTTGGTGTTGACAGTTTAGAGCCCCATAGTGCCAAATGTACACAGTTAACAACACTGCAAGTACCTCAACATTGTTGCTGACTAGAAAGGAGACTTTGTCAATTGATGTTTCCAGCAGGATTCTGCTGCATTATGACAGAATGATTCCAGGAACAGGACAGACTCTACAATCACAGATTTTTTTGGGGAAAGAATGTTTGCTGCTCTAATATGCTGCCAAAAACTTTGCGGGGAGCTGAGTGACATTATCGTACCACCTACTACTACTGCCAGATGTGCCTTAATAAAGTAGACACTGGCACTCTCACTGTCTGTCTACTGCCGAGTCTGCCTGTCCATTCTTGAGCAAAGGACGACTCAAGCACCCACTTCACAGATTCTTGCAATTGATAAGAGATAATGTCCGACCCTTTGTTGTCTTTTTAATGTTTCTTTTGAATGTTAATGTTGACACGAGAAGTGCATTATGAATCATTCATGTTATTATCGCATTCAGACTATGCAGTTGATACACCTTCTGATATGATCAGGCCTGCAAAAAACACTTCAACTGAACGAGAACCAACATTAAGGCATTGAACAAATTCTCCAGGGGAATTGTGGCTTCAAAAGAAAAGGATATGTTAACAGTGCTTGCCTGAAATGGTTATTGATTTTATGCTCATGTGAAACAAGTACAGACTCTTTTAATAACTACGATGCACAACCCCCGAGATTTAATCTGGTCAACAGGCAAAACAATCGATACATTTTCATCTCCCATCAGCTCACGGGTGTGTAATGCCTGCTCTCATTTCCAGCATTCTTCATCCCACCTAAGCCCATATCTTAGGAGATTTTCTCCGCTTCCGTCTGCATTAGGCTTTTCATCACTTTTTTTTTCTGCTAAGCTGTCATTTTGTTCATGCTCTGCCTGTGTCAGTGTGTGCAAGTCGTCTATTCTTCTGAGGACCAATGTCTCCATTGGGTAGAAACAATGCAGAAATCACCTCTCTCTGCTTTAGAGCTATGATTCAATTTAGGCTTCATTATTGGTATTAAGTTTAATTATAATAATGGTTAAAATGTAGGGCTGTCAATCGATTCAAATGTATAATCGCGATTAATTGCAAATTAATCACACATTTTTATCTGTTCAAAATGTACCTTAATTTGGCAAGTAATACTCTTATCTACATGGGAGTGGGCAAATATGCTTCTTTATGCAAATGTATGTATGTATTTATTATTGGAAATCAATTAACAACACAAAACAATAATTAATATTGTCCAGAAACCCTCACAGGTACTGCATTTAGCATAAAAAATATGCTCAAATCATAACATGGCTTAAACTGCAGCCCAACAGGCAACAACAGCTGTCAGTGTGTCAGTGTGCTGATTTGACTACGACTTGCCCCAAACTGCATGTGATTATCATAAAGTGGGCATGTTTGTAAAGGGCAGACTCGTGGGTACCCATAGAACCCATTTACATTCACATATCTGGAGGTCAGAGGTCAAGGGACCCCTTTGAAAATGACGATTCCAGGTTTTCCTCGCTAAAATTTAGCGTAAGTTTGGAGCGTTATTTAGCCTCCTTCTTGACAAGCTAGTATGACATGGTTGGTACTAATGGATTCCTTAGGTTTTACAATTTAATATGACACAACTATCTTCACTCTAGCTTTAAAACTGAGTCGGTTAATGATCGGTTAACGAGGGTCGGCTATCGGTTAGAAAAAAAAATTCTAAATTAGCATCCCTATTTCCAGCAAACAATGGGCCTCTGCTGGTTCACTGTGGGCAGTACTGTGTAGGCTTGCCCACACAAACCCACACAGGAGCTGTACCACCTGTGGGGCGGCCAGATAAACACACTAAATACTGGCCTATGGTGGGTCCATATGGGAGAAACGCACAAAACATTTGGGGCAGCTTGAAAGGTCAGCGGTGGGCAGCAGAAACACAGCAGAATCAGGGCCAGGACTGTGGGACCAGTCAAACCTCCAGCCCATATCCTGCCCATAATGGGCAAGAGCAGACCTGTTAGCTGGATCCGTCACCTCGTATATCAGCAACCGACTGTCTGACAGTGTTGTAAACCAATATCCACATGGGTGATAATACATGGTAGGACAGTTACTATGGTTACTAAGGTATTTGCAGATGTCTCTGGACAAATACCTCCCAGCTCAGCACATGTTCGGTGTTGACACCGAACATGAACTGTTTTCTCCTGCATGTCCTCACAAGTATATAACCACAATGCCATACTTGCCAACCTTGAGACTTTAATAAAAGGGAGGATTTCTAACTCAAAGCGGGGGGAGGTCTGGGGTCGTCCCCCAGAAAACTTTGCATTCAGAGACTTTGTTTCCTGCATTCTGGTGACTTTTAAAGAGGGAAAATAACAAAATAATAAGTACATTGCAACAGCATTTTTATGTTAACCTTTTAATTTAACCTTTAATTCTCAAGAAAGAAAACTGAATAATTCGCCCCTCTGGCGTGAACTTGTGTGAATCTAAACTCATATTCATCAGTTTTTATTCATTTATTTGCCCCTTCTTCAGGGGCAAATTCTTCTGGAGAGAGCTAACTGAATTCTTTCTTTCAGTTAGCTCTCTCCATTTCTCTCTCCGTCTCTCACTCACTGAAGGCCTTTTCAGAAACAACGCAACAACGCCACAATTGCGCTCTGAAACCCGTTATTTCCAACGGCTTGCACCACGCCACCACGATGGCTTTTCTGCTGCATTGAGCTAAGCCCCGGCTCCGATACAACGGCACTGATACCACTTTACAGCTGCGCGACGTTAACCTCTCGTCACCATCTTTCGGGACCTCACGCTCCATCTCCCCGAGGGTGCGGGCGAGACGGGGATCCCACCTCAGCCGGCGCACGCCGGCCCTGACTTTCATTGTGCCACGGGGTTTTGCTTGCACCCTCTGACTCGCGCTTGCGTTAGACTCCTTGGTCCGCGTTTCAAGACAGGTCGGGTGGGTGCCCGACATCGCCACAGACCCCTGGAACCTTTTACTTTGGCCGCGGCACGACACGATTGGGGCGCACTGAGGACAGTCCGCCCCGGTCGACAGTCGCACCGGGAGCAGGGAGCCACGTCACGATGCGGTGAGGTCCGGGCAGGGAGCGCTGTAAAGCTGCGGCCGTGAGCCACCTTCGCCCCGAGTCTTTCCAAGCCGACCTAGAGCCAGTCGCGCGCACCGCCTCGTATGCGGGACTCCCCAGCCTGCTGTGTGTCACTCATACCCTCCAGCTTGCTGTTAACGAGGGTCTTTTGGCACAGAGAAGTACTCGTATCGGTACTCAGTATCGGCGAGTACCCAAATGTAAGTACTTGTACTTGTACTCGGTCTGAAAAAAGTGGTATCGGTGCATCCCTACTTGTCCGGGTGGAAACAGTAGGGCTTATACGTGCTGAGTGCCAGAAACAGGTTGAGATAACGAAAAAAATAAAAAAGTGTGAAAATTTGCCATAAAATCGGGAGAAAAAACGGGAGAACTGTGACCTTGGGAAGAAACCGGGAGAGGGCGATGAAAAACAGGAGTTTCCCGGGAAAATCAGGAGGGTTGGCAAGTACGCACATTGTGTGTGATATTTGGCCTCAACACCTTTGGAACAGTCTGAGATGGATGGACAGCCTCTGACCGACTAGCCAAGTGACTTCTACCTCCTGATAGATGTTAGCATAGCTGCAGATTCATCTATAATAGACCTCCGCTTGCTCTTTGACAGAAGACCTCAAATAAAAAGAGATGCAGGGTCGCCCAACTCGCCTCATCCAACTCCAGCCAGCCAAGGCCCCCTCGATTATTGCGCTGATAAATGACATCCATCAAGCATAAGGGGCCCAGCTCCCCTGCGCTGGCCACTTGTCAATTACGATTATTAATCTGTTCTGACTCCCCACGCCACCACCCCACCACGCCACCTGCCACCGGCCCTCACCCGCTCCTCCTCCCTGGACCCAATATGGCCTGCTTGTCAGTCGCTAAATCAAATTACTCCTGAATAACTGATGGTGTGTCCGGATCCATCGCTCCGATAGCCGAAACCATGCTCCTAATCCCCCCTGCTGTTGGCTCAGCTGAAAACAGGGGGGGTATTTAAATCGATGAGGACTCATATTGGTTCTGACAGGCTTGGCTTTTGTTAGGTGGGGGCAAGATGACAACTCCTTATCGACTGCAGGGCGTCCTGGGATGCACTGAAATGGTATATCTTTTTTCAGGCGCCGTGTGCTTCCTCCCTGCTGGGAGGCCAACGCGCTGCACAGAAAAACCCAAGCAACTCTTGTCAGACTTGCTGCCCGAGCTGCTAATTTCCTCAGCAAAACGATTTGAAGCTTTTGCCGCCTTGTATGAAAAACAAATATGTTATGAAAGCAATTTAAAGGACGCCACAACTGAGAAGAAATCAAATGCTAAGTATAGTTATACTGCGGCTTAGCGGTGCTAATTATCATGGGTCAGCCCAGTCAAACTTGCACTTTTCAGCGCCTGTCTCCTTCCATGTATAATGAAGACATCGCTGTATAACCTAGAAGCATGAAGCACTTCTCTTTACTCGGTTCAGCCTCTCAGTTTTCACCCCACCAACCCTTACCCGCCTCCCCGACATGTCCTCTCTCAGATGTACACTTTGTAATTCTGTCACTCCGCTTGTTCTCCTTCAAACGTCTGCCTCGTCCCCGGAGCTCTCTTGTCCCGGCATTCCCGTCCCTAGCTGCCTCATTAATGAACTGTAAATACTCCGCTATGCAGCAAAAATTGATTGACTGGTGAGCCCGCAACACTGGGAGGCAGAAAAGAAACTAGGATAACAAGATGTGTGTGCCGGGAAACAAGTTTTTTAATTTACGACTTGCTAAATTTATCTTTGTGGTGCAGAATATAGAGATCATGGGCATAAAATATATTTGTCCTCTATATCAGTAACATAGAGAGTATATGGTAGCATGTTTGCCTGGTATTAGCTTTCCCCTGTCGCCTCGTCCCCGCACACTCAGACTGCAAATCCAATTAATCGAACAAAAAAACTGCCGCATATCTCTGACAGCCTGTCATATTTACAATGGGCTGGTAGTCTGAAGCGTGATGTCACGTCGAGGCCGGCCAAGTCCCTGTCAGGGGCTCCAAAGCCATATATTCTTAGCTCCATACACACTCATACTTAAAAGGAAAGCACGAGGAGGATCACCCCTGAGGCAAAATATAACCAGCAGCCTCCCTCCCTTTCACACCACGATTCTTGCATTAATGAATGGGCGACGCCGCTAATCCGATGGGGAATTCATCAAATGTATATTAATCGTGTTTGATGCTGTGTGGGAGATGTCTTACTCAAATTAAGTTAACCTTTCCATCTCTTGTGTGAGTATGACCTGGCAACTGGTGGTGGTGATGATATTTCCTAGCAGGCACTGGTGGCGATATTGAATTGAATTGGACTGTGTTTTTCCCACAAATCCACAGATGTCAACTTTTATCTTCATTGCTGAGGGCCTTTCATTTCCCCTGTTATAAAGAGATAGGACCAAATGACTGGGAAGCATCCAACAAGGGCTGCGGCTAATGACCATTTTCCTTTTTGAATAATCAACCGATGTTCCGATTAATCGTTCGGCCTATAAAATGTAATTTTCTGATATTATATGTCAGAAAAAAAAGGTCTTTAGATTGTTTTGTTTGATCAACTGTAGACAAAGAAAAGCAGTAAAACGTCACGTTTGAGTGGCAGAAAACCAGAGAATGTTTGTCATTTTGCTTAAAAAAATGACTTAAAGGTCCCATATTGTGCTCATTTTCAGGTTCATACTTGCATTTTGTGCTTCTAATAGAACATGTTTACATGCTTTAATGTTCAAAAAACACATTATTTTCCTCATACTGTCTGCCTGAATATACCTGTATTTACCCTCTGTCTGAAACGCTCCGTTTTATTGCATTTCAATGGAATTGCAACAGAATTGCATTGCTAGGCAACAGTTTGGGTCTATGTTTACTTCCTGTCAGCTGATGTTAGATTTTTGTCGCTCTCAAAGTACTTGAGTTGAAGTTCCTGAAAGATACCACGGTAAGGGAGGCGTGATCGGAGGGGTATTCAGTTAACCTGGCCTTCAGGTGACGTAAAAACGTGAAAGGCTCTCACTAGAGACTCCGTGAAGAGGACCCGCTCCCTATGTAGATCTGAAGAGCTCATTGTGAGCTGACGAAAAACGATTTCTTAGTTTCACATGATTATACACTAATGAATATTATATTCAATTTCTGTCAATAAATCCCCCTAAACCCGACACACTGGACCTTTAAGATAAACTGCTATCAATGGCTCATTTATATGAACTACTTTGTTGTTGCAATGGGGAACAAACAAACTGCACCAATACTGAGCAAACTCCATCAATTGAAGAAGACTTTGAGATGTGGTTGAAAGTGGGCCTTGAGTTAAGATCTTTTTTTTTTGTTACAATGGAAATTTGTATGAATTCAGTAACTATTCAGTAGTTACTGAATACCAAATTTGCATCTGAAAATCAACCGATTTATCTTGCTGAATGACTCATCACGTTTACAGAGCATAATCTCTCGCTTCTGCTTGCTGTCATTGGTACACAAAAGCAGAATTTTGAAGCTCATCAATACTTTCATGTAACAATGGGTCACTCACAAACCCACAGAGAATTATCAAACAACTCTGAAGCTCCCCCTCAGCTCTTCAGAGATTTTAAAACCTCCTTCAGCTCATTGTTTTTGACTTATTTTGGTTCAGTTTCATCGTAGAAAGACAGCTGTTTTCCGTGAAAAGGCTAATGCTAAACTTACGCCACACTACCTGCAGCTCCAAGCAGCAAACAGATGCAGTTAGCATAGGGTGACCATATTTTCAAACACCCAAACCGGGACACTGAAGTGCATCGCACGTTCATGCATGCGCACGTTCATGCACGTGTGTTCACGCTCACACGGGCACACGCTAATATGCAAGCACAATAGGTGTTTTCATCAGGATGGCTAACTTGGCACACCTGTGGCGCATTTGAGCACGGAGTGGGCTCAGAAAGAAGGCATTATAGGGCGGTGCATAAGAGGCTGTGACATCATGACTTATCACATTCACTACTTTCTCCCCCTTTAATCACCGAGCTATCCCCGTCATGACGCACTGACAGTTTCGGAGTCCTGTAGAGAGTTTTCCTCAGAGTACACGTATTGTTGTCTGAGACTACGGAAATTTTTCTTCAACTTTAGTTTTGAACCCGAACCATCTCTATCACATCATGTTGCTTGCCACAGCCACACATCTACCTGTAGGCTATTATGATTAAAGTGTGGCGCTCAGACAACATTTTGGCCAGGATGGAGACACCGTCCGAGTGAAAGACTGACAGGAACGGAAGGTTTTGAGAGAGTTATAAGAGGAGCCTGTTGATGCGCAGAAGGAACTGTGTAGAATACTTAATCAAAACCACATGTTTGATGTGCACATGAGGACGGAGGGTTCTGTGGTTCAAAATTGCACAAAATGTAAACAGTGGATATCTTGTTTCCGTGCGTAATTGTGACTTGACAGCGCGCAACATCACTCTAGTTAGAGACTGCAGCGAGGTGCGCTGTGCTGGCTCTCTATATACACACTTATCTCGTGCGCACAAATTAATTAATGAGTGGAACATGATAAATGGGACAATTTGTTAGTGACTGTTGAAAACCGGGACATTTGAGTGTTTTACAGATATTTGTCGGGACTCGGGACACGTCAGCTTGAAACTGGGACAGTCCCGGACAAACTGGGACAGTCCCGGACAAACCGGGATGTCTGGTCACCATAAGTTAGCAGCTAGCTGGTGAGGAAAGTGGAGCATTTTATCAGCTAAAAACTCCTAAGGAGATGGTGGAGACCGAAACAGAGCTAAAAGTAGAGTGAATATTGGACTTACATTCATCAGGTGGAGACAAACACGACTCCAAATAAATACTAAAGCTGCTCCCTGTCTGTCGAATGTTTAACTGCTTGCTAACACGTTAGCCATATCGACTTTATATGGTTATAACATGTCAGTGTTCTGTTAAGAGCTTGTTCTGCTGCTGCCAAGTGGCCATAAATGAAGCTTTACATGCATACAGCTCTGTGTTTAAATTTGTTTGGTTCCAACAGATTCATCGTCCTTGGCCTCTGTCACATTTTAAGCTTTAACTTTTCATCAAAGAATCACATATTTCTTGTCATCTTTTGTACAGATGATTCAACCTGGAGAGTTTTGTTCCCATCCAAGCTTTGGAAGTGCTCCAACTGCCAGTCACATAATACTGTCTTTGCAGAAAATGAATGGGAGTTTAACTTCCGTAACCCCGAACACTTGACATAACTTGTTCCACTTAGCGATTGTATATCTTTGATTTTTGTGTGAATTCTACATACTAAAACGCCGTTTTGAATCCTATAGAGCCATCTCGCAATATCTAGCAATAAAAAAATAAAACCCATAAAACTATTTCAGGATTTATTAGGGTGAATAAGAGCCATTCTGTTATCAAGAGACATAGCCCTTAGCTAATCCATTAACAATACATTTGTAGAGTATAACATTTTTTTCAGGTCTTATTAGCTCTTACAACCCAAATGGCTTTAACTCATTGTAATGATAGTGTCACAGTAACCACCACTCCCAACCCCTTACCATTCGGATGGGTTTTCGGATGTTCAGGGGTAGAAAAAATAGTCAACAGTAGATGTCACATAGAAGTGGTGTACATCATCTGAAAGCTGGGAACCTGGAGATTAATTTGAGATGCAGCTCAGCACTGTGTGTCAAACCGTTCAGATATAAACATCAATTAATAAATTAATTAATCAATTAAAATACATTGTGAAAGTGTGTAAGAGTGTAGAACATTATGATATGAGTATATGATGGTCATCCCCATGCTCTATTATGTATCATAAATTGTTACAGCAATTTTTGGTTTGATACCATTTGTTATAGATTTGGTGCTAAATCTAACCTTTTTTTTACCACTGGAGAATTGATAAAAATGATCAATAATCCTTCCAAAATCCCACATTGAGACACCAAGACCTTGAGGAACACCATAGAAAAAGCCATGCTGTGATTTGGGATCAAAAACTTTTGACATTTGGAGATTTACGCAAGAATTGCATTTTTCGGCGATTGGATGGCGAGCACTTCTGTTTCTGGAAGCTGCTCAGCAATCCCTTTATTGCTAATCTAGCTAATGGATAGCTAATAAAGCCATCCATCCTCTGAATGCTCTAGGTCTGTAGTTTGTGGTTGTAAAGTTTCATGAGGCTGAGATTATCCTTGAGGTCACCACAGGTCATTTCATACAGTGAGGTCAAGTTTCAAAAAGTGGTCTCACTACAATAAAATGTCTCCTATGGGGACTAACATCATCACACATGAATACAGTTGAGCTCATTGGATCCACAAGAGTCTCAGCTTTACAGTGATACACAATTTTTGTAATTCCAAGACTGTTAAAGGACCCCAGTATGCAGAAATATTCAAACACACCATTTTAGCATTGGCGAAAATAACACATTTATACTGCATTAAAGGTCCCATATTGTAAAAAATTAGATTTTCATGTCTTTTATATTATAAAAAAGGTTTAAGTGCTATAAAAATACTGTTAAACTATCAAAACGGTCAATATACGGAGAAACACATACAGCCTGTATTCAGAAATTGTGCGTTTGAAACAAGCCGTTAGGATTTCTGTCCATTTGTGATGTCACAAATATACAATATTTAGACCATTACACAGTTTTAAACATTAACATTCTAAATGTGTCCCAGTTTATTTCCTGTTGCAGTGTATGTGAATAACATAAGCTGACAGGAAATAAACATGGACCCAAGCTGTTGCCTAACAACGCAGTTCCGTTGCAATTCCGTTGCAATTCCGTTGAAATGCACTAAAACGGAGCGTTTCAGTCAGAGGGTGAATACAGGTATATTAAGGCAGACAGTATGAGTAAAATAAAGTGATTTGTGAACATTACAGCATGTAAACATGTTCTAGTAGAAACACAAAATACAAGTATGAACCTGAAAATGAGCACGATATGGGACCTTTAAAAAAATTGCATTGTTTTTGCCCCAAACTGCATGTGATTATCATAAAAGGGGAGACTCGTGGGTAACCATAAAACCCATTTTAAATCCACAGAACTTGACGTCAGACGTCAAGGGACCCCTTTGAAAATCGCCTTACCAGTTTTTCGTCGCTAAAATTTTGCAAAACTTCGTAGCGTTATTTAGTGATCTTCCCGACTCTCAGGGTTAAACCTGTAGAGACAAATGTCCATGTTTGGAGAGGTGTTTTTGGTGGAAAACGGACTGGAATTATTCAGTATTTACTCACGGAGAGATCGGTCCAAATGAGCTGAAACATGCTAACTTCATTGGGCATCTAATGGACTCTGACAGAAGAGAGATATAGTGGTATTAGTTTGCATTAATGGTCACTTTAATCGCTGCCTGCTGAGGCATTATACCATTGTTTAATGATGCTGCGGCGCCATTCTGCACTGCAATTAATGTCATTTACAGTTTTTTTTCTGCAGCTGCTGTTTTTATTTCTTGACATGTGCTTTAATCCAGCATGTCATCCATCCAAGTGAAAACTTACACAGACTTACTTACCTACACTCCATTTGCATTGGACTGTCTCTCTCATCACAGGACATATTAAAAATGTAGAGGAGCGTTGTAATAATTTAATCCAACTTCGGATGTTAGCCCGGCAGATCTCCGGGGCTTTACAGGACAGCTCAGGTTGTTTCCAGAGAGATTTCCACGGTTTAAGTAAAAACACGATTTTTTTCAGACATCATTACAGAGTACAAGAAGCTAGAAACTGTGACAGACAGTGCCTGCTATAGTTTGCTAACAATGTGGAGTGGGAATGTAAAGTATAAAATAGATGGAGAGGCGGTGAAGATGTGTATGAATTTAAAATATGGTACAAGCTGCAAGGGAAGACTGTGGGGAAATCCTCAGTGAGAAAAGGCTTTAGTGTGTTCTCAGCTTCACTAACAGATTGTCACCACGGCGTCAAACTGCATGTTGGGAAAAGGAGCGAAGGAGAAATGGAGGCACTTTGCTTCTTGTACTTGTAGTATCAGATACAGCAACGTCAGGCTGAGTGAGCTTCTTTTTTTAGTACAAAAGAAGATATGGATGAAATACATTGCTATTTTAACATTTCAACTTGTTATTTTCTACCTAGTAGCTTGTTTAGAGCTTTCTACTGTATCTCACGGTCTTTATCCGCTGGCTCAAGTGTCATCACATCAACAACATCAGCAGCATAAGGGCCGCGGTGCATCACCCACTCACACAGATGTGTATAGTCTAGTATGTCAAGGTGCCGGGTGGAGTGTTTGACCACTAGTATTTTGTTTCACACATGTAATGCAATACGCACTCCTGCAGTTGTTTGTATGCTATTCTGCTGTAAACATAACTTTTGTTCACGCCAGAGGGGCAAATTATGCAGTTTTATTTTCTGAGAATTAAAAGTAAAATTAAAATTAGGCCTATTTAACATAAAAAATGATGTTGCAAGTGTACTTATTACTTCGATTTTTTCATTCTTTTAAAGTCACCAGAATGCAGGAAACAAAGTCTCTGGAACTAAAAAAAAATTCTGACATGTCTCTCATTATCCAGCTAATTATTTCAAAGTCACACTGACTGAATTTTTGTTAAAAAAAAGTTACTGTATTGATTTCAAATCATTGAATCGTATCGTATCGTATCGCTCTAGATGAGCCAAATATCTTCCTTGAATCGTATCGCAACCATGGAAATCGTATCGTATCGTTGTAAAAATGTATCGTTACACCCCTAATATCAATTTTGAATACAAAGACATCATCACAGTTCAATCAGTTAAAAGTCCTAGTACCTTTATAAGATGTGTACCTTTTTTTAAAAGTGAAATTATGTTTATTTACTTGTTTTCATTTTTACAAAATGTTTTATTCAAAACCCAGAATGCAATATGGCATAATGCATTAAACGGGTTTAGTTTTGACAAATAATATTATTGTATCCAATTTAAGCAATGAAAATGTAGATTTTTCTAAAAATGAAACCAATTCATTGTTCGTTTTAAGAGACCCGTCTTATTTTCTCTTTTGTATATTTACTGTAGCTCCTAAACAAAGCAAAAGTATTTTTTATCCAATTATTCGATTAATCGATGGAATAATTGGTAGAATACTAAAATAATCTATAGCTGCAGCCCTAGTTAGAGAGTTCCTTGTACAATTTGCAGCATTAGTGATCTGAGAATCTCTTTCATATCCAAGCAATATTGGTATTGTTACTGAAATATCCCTGAGCGAATCGAATATTGAATCCCATCAGAAATTGAATCAAATTGGGACCTTGTGAATCGAATCAAATCGATGTGGGAAATCAGTGACGAACCCAGCCCTGTATAGTCTTCGTTCAGAAAGCAACGCTCAGTGAAAGAAACCATTTTATAAACTCTGCGCAATTAACAGACTGTCCTGAAAGTGCTTCTTACGAGCATACAGTAATTGAACACCAATTAGAGGGAGACGGAGGAATAAAGCTTAAGTCGCACCAGGTGGTTGCTGTTCCCACACTGCCTCCACAGCTTTGTTTGCTGATACAGTAGTGTTAGTTCAGTGGTATTCAGTGGGGGAATGTACAGTATTTCATGTCTTCTGTGAGTCATCTAAAGGCCACGTCTGCTTTTAAACATGCTTTTATAGCTCACATAAAAGAAAAGTAACATTGTCGTACATGGAAGGTGTTTAGTAGAAGATTGGGGCGGCTGTGACTCAGGAGATAGAAGCAGGTCCTTTAATCACAAGGTTGGCAAAACTTAAGTTATTGTACCTGGCTCCAAACACCTGCGAAACAAATTATCTAGTGTTGTAGTTACTTCAGATGTCATTGCCCTGGCCTCCAGCACCGCCGTAAAGAATCTCAGAGTTATGTTTGATCAGGATATGTCCTTTAACTCCCAACATAAGGACTGGCTTCAAGGACTGCCTTCTTTCACCCACGCAACATTGCAAAAAATGAGGTTTATTCTCTCTCAAAACTGCAGAAAAACTAGTGCGTGCATTTGTTACTTCTCGGGGGGATTATTGCAATTCCTTATTATCGGGCTGCCCCCAATAAGTCCCTCTAGTTGATCCAGAATGCTGCAGCACGTGTACTGACAAGAACTGAAAAAAAAAGATCATATTTGTGCCATATTAGCTTCTTTGCACCAGGTTCCTGTAAAATCCAGTATAGAATCATCCTCCTCACCTACAAAGTCCTTACTGGTCAGGCAGCATCATATCTTAAAGGGGACATATCATGCTCATTTTCAGGATCATACTTGTATTTTAGGTTTCTACTAGAACATGTTTAAATACTTCAATGTTTAAAAAAAACTTTATTTTCCTCATACTGTCTGCTTGAATATACCTGTATTTACCCTCCGTTTTAGTACATTTCAATGGAATTGCAACAGAATTGCAACAGAATTACGTTGCTAGGCAACAGCTTGGGTCCATGTTTACTTCCTCTCAGCTGAAGTTATTTTCATACACTGCAACAGGAAATAAACTGGGACACATTTAGAATGTTTACGTTTAAAACTTTGAAATGGTCTAAATATTGTAGATTTGTGACATCACAAATGGACAGAAATCCTGAAAGACGGCTTGTTTCAAAAGCTCAGTTTCTGAATACGGGCTGTGTGTATTTCACTGTTGATTAAGTGTTTCAATACTTTCCCAGTATTTATGTAGAACTTAAACCTGCTTTAGAATATAAAAGCCATGAAAATGTCACTTTTTTACAATATGGGACCTTTAAAGAGTATTAGTATAGTATTAGTATAGTACTATAAGACTGTCCCGAATACCATTTTTTTGGGAGCCTCAAAGCTTCAGTGAGAAATATTGGACAACATTTGAAGCTTCGACGGCGAAGAATATAACGTGTTAATGAGTGAACTTTAGAGGTGCTGGTATGCAGATTTTTCTTTGCCTTTGGACGGAGCCAGGCTAGCTGTTTCCACAGATTTCCAGTCTTTGTGCTAAGCTAAGTTTAGCGCATGTTGGCTCTTGATTACTGCCAGTGAACTGACTCACGGTTACATTTGTTAAAACAGGTGTAAAAACTACACTTTATTTTAGGGCTGTCAATCGATTAAAATATTGAATCGCTGTTATTCGCACATTTTTTATCTGTTCCAAATGTACCTTAAAGGGAGATTTGTCAAGTATTTAATACTCTTATCAACATGGGAGAGGGCAAATATGCTCCTTTATGCAAATGTATGTATATATATGCTGTAAAACAAAACAATGACAAATATTGTCCAGAAACCCTCACAGGTACTGCATTTAGCATAAAAAATATGCTCCAAACATAACATGGCAAACTGCAGCCCAACAGGCAACACCAGCTGTCAGTGTGTCAGTGTGCTGACTTGACTTTGACTTGCCCCAAACTGCATGTGATTATCATAAAGTGGGCATGTCTGTAAAGGGGAGACTCGTGGGTACCCAGAGAACCCATTTTCATTCACATATCTTGAGGTCAGAGGTCAAGGGGCCCCTTAAATTAGTGGCATTACAATTAAATTGTGTTATTGTGTTAACTTTGACAGCCCTACTGTATTTATTTTCCCTCCTATTCTTTTGTAAAAATGCTCAGATTTTCTGACATTAAAGTAGGAAACTAAGGAATCGAACCCCACCTTCTCCTGCAGGAATGTAATCGCAGTTCATATTGATCTCTATTTGAACATGAACTTCCTGTTGTTATTCTGTGTGAATCCCCCATGCACAGCATCCGCTAGTGATGTCATACACTGTTCAACAAAGACACTTTTACCTGCTGATGCCTCCCGGATTTGCTCTGACCTTTTAGCTTTCTTTCTTTCTGATAGTTCAAAACCTGCTTTCCTGTGTACCGTAGTATTGATCTGCACGAGGTAAGAAATGATTGTAGTCATATTCTGCAGAGACTGATACAAGATCTATACACACATCTGTCCCGCTGTGTTTATAAATATAGTTTGGTTAAGACTCTGATACTGTTTATTGCCATTGACTTGTTTTCTGAAAAAAAAATACCTCTAAGCATGAGGGATTATGTGTGAAGGCTGGATCTTCTTTTCACAGGATGTGGCTTTATCTTCAGTTTTCACCAACAGGTTAATGAGGAGAAATCTGCACATAGTATAAAAGATTCAAACGTTCTCTTCGTCACAATTCCACGCCTCATTTCCATGCGGCCGTCCTTGCGGAAAGTATAACCGACGCTTTAGAAAGATTATCCTGACAAAGGCTTTTTTTCACCTGTTCTTAAAGGTCCCATATCATGCTCATTTTCAGGATCATACTTGTATTTTGTGTTTCTACTAGAACATGTTTACATAATGTAATGTTCAAAAAACCCTTTATTTTCCTCATACTGTCGGCCTGAATATGCCTGTATTTACCCTCTGTCTGAAACGCTCTGTTTTAGCGCATTTCGATGGAATTGCGACTGTACTTATTGGTCGTCTCAAATCGAATACTCTGCGGCGCACTTACCGGAAATGATTATCACTTCATTTGACCGAGGCTCGCTACCCGCCAAAATATCTTCTTCTTCTTCGGGGTTTTACGGCAGCTGGCATCCTTTGTGTTGCACTGCTGCCTCCTTCAGGTTTTACCCGTCCACTACCCGCCAAAATATCTGCCTGCTTTGTTGATCCAGAATACACAGAAAATTAAATCAAATGAGTAGACATGAAACGTTATAACTTATATCTATAAGGTACGTTGTTCAGCACCGCAAAGGCTCCTGCATCATCTGCCGCCTTTTTCAAGTTTGAATAGTGGTCGTGGTCCCGCCCCTTCCGCTACGTAGCCAAGATGGCGACAATTGAGAGTGAAAAGTGTCCAGGGTTCCACACTCAACGATATGACCGTTTTGAGTACAACATCCGGGTACTTCGAGTGCACTGCATTTTTCCATACTTGACAGTGTGAACGCACTTATGCACTCAAAATAGTAAGTGTAAGTACGAAAGTATGCGGATTGGAGCACACTGTTCCCGTGCGTCTCGTTACAATCAGCTGTTGGTTCGTGTCCCGTGTTCACAAGGTTCAGTGTCATTTTCACTGCACAAATGTAGCAGTTTTAAGTCCAACCATGTAGTTTTTTCCTAAACCTAACTGGTTTTGTTGCCTAATCCTAAAGTGACACCAAGGGGTAACTATAGTGGTTTTGATGCCGAGAATAAAGTGATGCCAAGCGGCGGTATGTAACGTATGTGATGAGAACGTATTGACACAGGAGAGGAAACAATTTAGATCCAACTTAGAAAAATGGATCACCTGCAATTTTTTTTTTTTTCTCACTTCCCTGTCAGGGTTTCTGTAATGTCACATCCATGCTTCGGGCTAAAAGAAAATCAATGTTAAATCTCTGAAAGCTGCTACACAGCAGGTAACAATGCAGTTGCCATCAAGTCCTTGGAAGAATTCAGTCAGGTTCAAATTTTCACACTGCTACTTCCACACAATTGCACTAAATTACTCCCTAAATTACTTTTAATGGCAAAGACTTTTAATGGCAAAGAGCCTGCCTCTGCAAAGAAAAGGAGGAAATAAGGCATTGATTGAATGCTGAATATGAGACATTGGATTTATTGTGATAATGGAAAGAAAGCATGACTGAGGAATGTATTTGGTGGAATTACTCCTATACTATAATGAGCAGGATATTATCCAGAGTGAAGCTCTGGATGGAAGCCTCCGTCTGTAAAAAGCCCGGGGATCATGGTGCCTCTCTCAAGATGATGTTGTGACATTAAGCGGCGCTCGTTGTTCGGCGCGCCGAGGTCGCCGCCGTGATCGCTGCGCTCCAATCCAGGCAGACAGAAGAGTCGCTAACAAATCCCTGGTCAGGATGAGTTAATAGCGGTATAATCTACTGCAGCGTCAGACAAATAATTAGTTTTTGCTTGACCTTCAGCAACGATCGCACAGAGAAGACTGAAATTAGAAATTTCTGAAATGAAAAAAAATACTTTAGTGCTTTTATATACTGCGATTGAACGCTTGCTGAGCTGAGTTGAGGGCAGAGTGGCTCTTAAGAAAGTGGTAACGGTGTATGTCTAATTGATTAAGCACAATTTGTTTGTTAAAATGTGTTAAAATTGTTATATGTATGGTTGATATGTGTAAAGCTGCCTTAACATAAGACAAAATATCTCCCCAAAAAGAGCGCAAAGAACACCATTCCCTGTATCTAGGCAACAACAACAGTTGTATCTGTTATCTCATTGGTTGCTCTTTGAAAGGTCAACGGCAACCGAGGTCAAAGTTGAAATCATTTCAACTGGTGCGCAACGCCAAGGGGTAGCACATCCGCCTCATCAGACGGCACCACGCTTCCCATACGACAAACAACAGCACAGCCAGCAGCAGAGCAATTTCACCGCTGATCATGTATAGATGGCTTATAGAAGTGCTAGTTTCATTCCAGGGTTCTGGTGCCTCCCCTTTCATCCTGGCAAAGTTGTCTTCTGGTGGCGGGGAGAACAAAATGAAAATACAAGTCGTTTTCTTGTTTCTGCCACTTTGGATTTAATCCAATAAACAGCCCCCCCGATTAGTGGTTTAGCAAACACAATATAGGCCGACGCCACGCGTGAAGATTATAAGATAGCAGTGATAGGGGCCGTTCACATGCCGTGTCTAAAATCGCGTGGAAAACGGCACGTGGAAAACGGCAACAACAAAAACCTGCGTGCTGCGATGATGACGATGATGATGATAATGTTGCGGTAATTTTACAGCAGTAAAAGCCTCGCTGACTAAACTAAACACAATCAAGATAAATCCATTTCCAGCACCATAAATCCCTCACAGTATTGATTTGTCTGTGTCAATTTGGCCGACCTTTCCACAGGATGTTGTGACGTGCTCGGACAGAAAGGGTGAAACGAGTAAAATAGTCCGTGGGACAAATCGTAGAGGTCTGGGTAGCCCTGCCGGCTGTGATTGGTTGTTCCTCATCACATGACGTGAGGTGCACGCTGCAACGTTCCCAAAGTTGAACTATTTTAATCTTGGAGTGCAGATGTCGCGCAGTCAAAAAATTGGCACTTGGAAGTAGTGATGCACCGATACCGATACCGATAACGGTATCGGGTCCGATACTGTGCTCATGTACTCGTACTCGCAAAACGGCTCCGATACAACGGCACCGATACCACTTTACGGCATCGTGACGTTAACCTCTCCTCACCATCTTTCGGGTTCTCATGCTCCACCTCCCCGACGGTGTGGGCAAGACAGGCCGGTGGTGCGCCCGACCCCGCGGGACCGGGATCCCACCTCAGCCGGCGCGCGCTGGCCCTGACTTTCATTGCGCCGCAGGGTTTTGCTTGCACCCTCTGACTCGCGCGTGCATTAGACTCCTTGGTCCGTGTTTCAAGATGGGTCGGGTGGGTTGCCGATATCGCCGCAGACCCCTGGCGCCTTTTACGTGGGCCGCGGCACAACGCGGTTGGGGCGCACCGGGAGCAGGGAGCCCCGTCACGGTGCAGCGAGGTCCGGGCGGGGAGCGCTGTAAAGCCTTCGCCCCAAGCTGACCTAGAGCCGGTAGCGGCGCAACGCCTCGTATGCGGGACTCCCCAGCCTGCCGTGTGTCACTCACACCGTCCAGCTGGCTGTTAACGAGGGTCTTTTGGCACAGAGAAGTACTCGTATTGGTACTCGGTATCGGCGAGTACCCAAATTTAAGTACTTGTACTTGTACTCGGTCTGAAAAAAAGTGGCATCCCTAACTGTAAATTTAGATTGTATGAACCCAGTAGTATACGCTGCCCCCTCTCTCTTGGGGACATTTAATGTCATAACCCTGACCGCTCCAGTGGAGCTGCTCAGTGGCCAACAGGTCAGACTGTGGTTGTACTTGGCAGCTTCCAGATGTGAAAGTGTGTAACTAAAGGTATGCAAGTGTTCCTTCAAAAGAGTGACTGCCCTACTTCATTTAAGCCTTGGCCTCGTCACACATTAGAGCTTCACCTTAACACAACATAGCAGCATAAGCAGTACAGCATGGAAGATATCCAGTAAACTCACTCCCAGTAACAACCTACTCCAGACCTGTCATGAGCGGCAGTAGCTGCTCGGTGGTAACAAACCCGCTCCTCTAGGACTTTTCCTGATGTTGGTTATTCAGACCGTCTGAACTTTTTCATTAGCAGCTGTGCCCCCTGTATTATCTCCCCGTGTCTCAGATCTGTTGTCACACAACACACACACAGTCTGGACGTCTGACTGAAGACAAAGGCCAATTATAGCATGTCACGCATACTCTTTTGTACTTCTTCCGGTCACTTCGCTTGAAATCATCAAAGCACCTGGGAAGAAAGAGATTTTCATCTCCTTCGCAGCACCCCTCGCTTCATTAAATGGGAAATAGAGAACAAGAGTTTTCTCATACAGATTACATCAAAATAATGAGTTCTTTAAATTGCCTATCACAAACTTCAACTCTCAGTTATTTGCACAGCGGCAGTTCACTGTAGTTCTATCAGACAAACTGAAAGACTCATTAATTGCATCTGTCTCTGGTCTTACTATTCTGCTCTGAGGCCTACACTGAAGGATGTGTTCTTACTATAACAAAGCAAACCGCATCATGAGCTAGAAATACCACAACTGGGAGGACTGTGGGAGATTTTATGCCTAAAACTAACTTTACAGTGTCTATAAGAAGTATTCACCCTCGGAAGTTTGCATGTTTCGTCTTAACATTGAATCAAAGTGAAAACAAACCTATATAAAGTGATGTAATTAAATACAAATATAACATACGACATGTTTGCATAAGTATTCAAGTCATTCTTCAGTGGCTGCACCTTTGGCAGCCTTTTCAGCCTTGAATGCGAATGGATCGGTCCGTGTTCCAGCCCACAAACTGCTGATCTGGACTCTGACTCAGACCCTCCAGGACATTAACGTTGTTGTGACCGTGATTGTTGCTTTATTCTCGGGCTGGAAACAGATCTTCTCCCAGGTGGCAGGTTTCTTGCTCACTGCATCAGGTTTTTCCTCCAGAACTTATGCCGACCCTCACAACCCGTCCGGTGCTTGCAGCAGAGAAACGTCCCCACTGCATGCTGCTGCCTACACCACCACCATGTTTTATGCTGTGAATTAGGCATGGGTCATGATTTTCACATTATTTAGATAGTCATTCAACTATAAAAAAATCTAATAGTTTATGCGACTATCTTGTCTTAAAGGGACTGTTTGTAAGAATCAGAAATTGCTTGTTAACAGCGACACCTGTGGCCGTTAAGTCAACAAAAGTCAGCGTCCTGTTGCTCGCGCTTGTGCTCGCTCTACATAGACATGAACGAGCATCACTCAAAACAGTGAGGCGACACACGTCAGCTAAAACCACAATATCACTCTATATTTCACCTGCTTGGCAGTAATGTTAGAATCAGAATCAGAATCTTGTTTATTGCCAGGTGTATGAGGTATACACTAGGAATTTGCTTTGGTTTTTCTTGGTGCAAATAAGCAGTAAAAATAACAAGAGAATAGATAAAAATGTTAGAATAAAATAAGAATAAAAAAAAAATTGAAATTCTACCAATATACAATATAAACTATAACAAAAGCTTAGTTAGCTGACCAGTCGAAGGTCTCTCCATGAATCAATGCTGATCCTAGTGTTGGCTTTTCCTGCCTCAGCCTCCCGACCGCGGCCAGAGGGAACAGGGGAGACACCGGAGTTTTGGTCGGAGGCGATAACGTTTCTCGCTGCGGAGCCCCGTCACTTCACAAGACACGGGAAACCTCTGTTGGTCTGGAGGAGCTGCAGCATTTATTTCTGTACAAACGTCCATTGTACATTCAATAGATATTCTCAGAGCTACTAACTCTTCTGCAGTGTGTAGTGTGCGCGCATGCACGTGAGAAGTGGAGCGAAAGAGCGAGAACGAGCGCGGTGTGTGAGTGAAGGCAAGCAGGCAGGCAGAGGAGCAGAGTACAGCAGAGACTCCGGCCCTGGAGACCAAAGCTACGGTCTCCCCCGCGTCCTCCGACCGCGGCCAACACTGTTTTGCAAGACGGGCTTCACTAGATAGAACTTTGCAGTTTTGGTGCTTACATGTAGTTTGTGTTGGAGTCTCGTCTGAACAGCGTAGCCACACGCGGGTGCGCATGGGACACCGACCTGCAATGATTTATACGTGTAAGAAGTTACAGTCCCTTTAAATAGTCATTCGATTATAAAAAATCAAATAGTTTACGCGACTATCTTTTCCTAAAATATATATTTTCCCTTTTTTTTCCAGTTGCAGGCTCCTCCTGGTAGTACCGTTACTAGCGGTGGAACGGGTGCGGCACGTTCCGTTCAGCTCTTTTCCGGCAACGCAGGTGTGTGTGTGTGTAAGGATGTCATGACAAAAGATACTTCAGCACCAAGTCAAATGCCCAAAGTCTGAAAACGTGCCAGTAGCCTACTCATTTTTCTACAGTACCACAGAGTACCACGTTGTCCCGTCGTCCCAGGGACGATATAAAATGTGTTGGGGACACAGTAAACTCACTATGGACGCACTGCACCCTATTTTTCCCTGATAACGCTATATTGCAAACAACAAATCTGTGTTGAAATCTGCAGGGCAAGAGCTAGTTAACGTTAGCTGTTAGCTCCGTGCAGGACTGTGCTAATTACCGGCTGCTAACAGCTAACGCTAACTAGCTCTCATCCTGCAGATTTCAACACAGGAGGTGCCATTGATTTACATTATGAACCGTTCAGGGTCTATTTATTTCATAAAAAAATTAGTAATGGGTGAAGGTGATCGAAAATTCTATCGAATAGTTCCAAGTGGTCTTCGAGTAATATTTTGCTTGATATGCCCATCCCTACAGTGAATGTGATGTTTGGCGTGCTGTAGGCAGATATACAGCTGTGCCACACTCTTTACATTTCTTAATGGTTGATTTAACTGGACTCCAACGAATGTTCAGTGACTTGGATATTTTCTTGTATCCATCCCCTGACCTGAGCTTCTCAGTCACCTTTTCACTGTGTTGTTTGTTCCTTTATTGTCATAGATGGTTTTGACACAATACTGACTCACCCAAAAGTTGGACCCTCCAGATACAACTATATTTATTGCAATCAACTGAAACTGTTTATCCTTATAGAAATAACACAGTGAAAATCCAGGGACAACTTGGGAACACTGGCACATTTCACCTAAATGATTTTGCCTTAACCGACCTGAGCGTGTAATGTATTCAGCTGCTCTGGAGGAGAGAGCAAAGAACTAATTGAAAAATTATAAGAGAGAAATTAAAAGCAGGATTACGCGATTACAGGATTACACATTAATTAAAGTTGAACAGTATGCTTACATCACACTTTTATTTTTCATTTCAAACATTTAATTCCAGCTCATTTACTGAACTCTCTGGGGGATCAGCGTGGAATGATTAACATCTGTGCATTTCAAATAAATGCATTCAGCAAAAATAATTCCCCCTTCATCATGCCTTGTGATTATAGATTATAGTTTTCTCAAAACAAGTCGTCTCTTATTGACAGTGCGTGTTGGAAGACCGAAAAACTTGATGATGAATTTTGTTTGTGTGCTTCTAATAGGTTGACTTGAGATGGCGTTATTCCAGACTCCTTGTGTCCTCGAGTCAACTTTAAAGGTCCCATATCGTGCTCATTTTCAGGTTCATACTTGTATTTTGTGTTTCTACTAGAACATGTTTACATGCTGTAATGTTAAAAAAAAAACTTTATTTTCCTCATACTGTCTGCCTGAATATACCTGTATTTACCCTCTGTCTGAAACGCTCCGTTTTAGCGCATTTCGACGGAAATGCAACAGGATTGCGTTGCTAGGCAACAGCTTGGGTCCATGTGTACTTCCTGTCAGCTGATGACATCCACATACACTGCAACCAGTAATAAACTGGGACACATTTAGAATGTTTATGTTTAAAACTGCGTAAAGGGTCTAAATATTGTAAATTTGTGACATCACAAATGGTTAGAAATCCTGACAGCTTGTTTCAAATGCAGAGTTTCTGAATACGGGCTGTGTGTTTTTCCCTGTGGATTGAGCGTTTCGATACTTTCCCAGTATTTATATAGGACTTAAGCCTGCTTTATAATAAAAAAACATGAAAATCTCACTTTTTTATAATATGTCCCCTTTAACACTCATTGATGTGCTCTCCTTTTGAACTAGGGATGTTAATAATTAACCGCTTAGCTGTTAACCGGCATTAAGCATTTTAACCGATTAACGCCATCGGTTAAAACGGTTAAAATAAATATTTATATTAATTAAAAAGCTGAGAAAAACTCATCACTTAAAGGAGAAAAGCTGGTCCACCTTAAGAGCCCACCTTAAGAGGCGGAGCCGGCTTTACAGATACAGGAAGTTGGCTCGGGTCTTGAGCTCGCTTGAGCTGAGGAGTTGTAGCCTCGTAGCATTTATTCACCGACAAATAAACTGTACATACACTGTCTGCTACACCTACTTTCACAGCTACAACGCCACCGACAACACACACACAGTCTGTCGGCCGTATAGTTAAACGATGAGCTGAAAGCCGTAAAGCTCTGTAAAGCCAACAGGAGCTGCAGATTCAGGGGATAATTCTCTGTGGGTTCATCACTAGGGATGCACCGATTCAACTTTTTCAGTCCCGTTACCGATAGCGATACCTGGGGTTTAGGTATCGGCCGAAACCAAGTACCGATCCGATACCAGTGTTTAATTAATGAGCTGTATGCCTAACTGTGGGGAAGTTACTGGGATAATTCTTTTAAGTGTAAGGCAACATCATGTTCGACTTAAAGGTCCCATATTGTAAAAAGGAAGATTTTCAGGTCTTTTATATTATAAAACAGGTTTAATTGATATATAAATACTGTTAAAATATCAAAACGCTCAATATACGGAGAAATACACTCAGCCCGTATTCAGAAATTGTGCGTTTGAAACAAGCCGTTAGGATTTCTGTCCATTTGTGATGTCACAAATATACAATATTTAGACCATTACACGGTTTTAAACATAAACATTCTAAATGTGTCCCAGTTTATTTCCTGTTGCAGTGTATGTGAATAACATCAGCTGACAGGAAGTGAACATGGACCCAAGCTGTTGCCTAGCAACGCAATTCTGTTGCAATTCCTTTGAAATGCACTAAAACGGAGCGTTTCAGACAGAGGGTAAATACAGGTATATTCAGACATTTTTTTAACATTACAGCATGTATACATGTTCTAGTAGAAACACAAAATAAAAGTATGAACCTGAAAATGAGCATGATATTGGACCTTTAAATATTGCTTTCCTAACTTTGTAAAACAAAATGTGACCAATAAATACATAGATATAAATTTATTTGATTGTTATTTATTTATTTAAAATAAAAAATTGTGCACCAGTAACTTGGTAAAAAAAATCTTCAAAATTAACAGGAATTGCATTTCAAGTGTAAACCATTTTCATGCAGCAACACATTGGTCAAAACTTAGACAGAAATTAAAATGACAGTATATGATGTATATAGTATATAAAAATAAAAATGAATTGAATAGATTGGCCCCATTGTCACGATATAGTCAGCATTGGCCCAATATTCGATCCAGTATCGGTATCCCTATCATCACTACGATCGACCCCCATACAGCACAAAACTATCGATTATAGCTGCTTTAAGGAACATGACTTTAACTGAAGGTTAGTGTCAGTAGCAGCACTTTATGTGTCATGCTGCACATTTAAATCCCTTCATCAGGCTATACAGAGAAAACTCATGGGTCTGAGTTAAAGTAAGATCGCTCATTAGATGACAGAAGAACTGATTCTTTTTTAAAAAACAATAATTACTAAAAAATCTACTCAGGCACAATATCTAGGACATTATTATTATTATTATAACTTGCTTTTCACCTCACACCAAGATACTACAGCGTCTTCTCCTCAAACTCATTTAAAGCACATTATTCTCAAGAGTCCTTATTTCACACATTCTCCTTTCTCTTCTTTGGTTAGTTTAACTCTCTTGCTAGAGTGTATGACACACACACACACACACACACACACATACACACGCAAAAAAGACAAACAAAACTATTTTGCTAAACTGCTTTTCATTTGAATAATGTCAGCCTACCTGCATAATTACCCACATCACAGGCTGAGGATAATTATTTTGCAAACATGATACAAAACTAAAATTTCTCTTGCATCTCTTCCTCTTTTGAATCTCATGTAAGGTAGATTTGCGAATCCCATTCGGGCGAAAAAATCGGAGCACAGCCAGAAATTACAGAGGCGCTGTGTGACGGGGTCACCGTGGCGACGCAGAGCGATTCCTCGCTGGCCCTTGCCGCTGCTATCAGGTTTCCCACACAAAGACAATAACGCCAAACGCCGTGGAAATCGTGGTCGATGCTGGCTGCTGGATGTCACAACTAATTGGCTCTGAAATGATGCTCATTCATGTACAGCACACACACACAGATACCATACTTTTCAAGCATCTCTTCCTGCAAAGCAATATCCTTTGGAGCGTGGATAATAAAACATCAATGAATAATGGCAGGAAAAAATCCAGCAAACTGTTCGCGCCAGTCATGATCTCATCTCTCCGAGGCACCTCAGTCATTTCTTAAATGTCACCATCAGAGCCGGAGCTGCTATAAGGCCCCCGTGAATTTATCTTTAAAAATAAATTCAAAGGTGCATGTTGAATGACGGTCTACAGCTGCTCTCCCTGATGATAACTACTGACTGAGTAGCTCGGCTACAATAATGAAGCCGCTCGATTTGACTCATCGCACGTTTGTGGCATGTAGGCAGTTCGGTTTGTCAGTTCAAGGGTGAGAATTAACAAATTTTGCGATTGGGAGTATTTTATGTCTCATCTCGGCGGCAATTTGTTTCAGAAAGTGAATGAAAAAGCTGCTGCAGCCTCGTTGTGCTTGTTTTTAGCAAGGCTGCCTCGTTCATCTCTCAAGGCAGGGCACTATTTCACCTTGATCATACTATTTTGTCAACATGGAGATCAGTCACAACTGTTTGGCGATGTGCATCTCTGAAGGACGCTGTCGGGGTTAGAGACAGACAGCGCTGTGGAGGAAACCTTTTAACGTGTTTCCTTCTCTCCTTCTCTGCTTTCCTTTACCAACGCTGCAGGGAAGGAGGTATGCTTCCCAAAGTGTTTATTATCAAATAAATGAACAAAAAGACATTATGATATGAATCTGGCTGACAAGCGACTACAATATTTAATCATGATTAATTGCAAATTAATCACACATTTTTTTTTATCTGTTCAAAATGTACCTTAAAGGGAGATTTGTCAAGTATTTAATACTCTTATCAACATGGGAGTGGGCAAATATGCTGCTTTATGTAAATGTATGAATATATTTATTATTAGAAATCAATTAACACTAAACAATGATAAATATTGTCCAGAAACCCTCACAGGTACTGCATTTAGTATAAGAAATATGCTCAAATCATAACATGTCAAACTGCAGCCCAACAGGCAACAACAGCTGTCAGTGTGTCAGTGTGCTGACTTGACTATGACTTGCCCCAAACTGCATGTGATTATCATAAAGTGTGCATGTCTGTAAAGGGGAGACTCGTGGGTACCCATAGAACCCATTTTCATTCACACATCTGGAGGTCAGAGGTCAAGGGAACTATTTAAAAATGGCCATGACAGTTTTTTCTCGCCAAAAATTAGCAATTTACCTTCCCAACAAGCTAATATGACATGGTTGGTAACAATGGATATCATATCATGGGTTCATATCATACCAGTATCTTTACTCTAGCTTTAAATCTGAGCGACAGACCCATGGCGCCTTTGTACGTTGTCCTAGCCCCGCCCTGGGGGCACGACGCGGTTGGGGCGCACTAAGGACAGTCCGCCCTGGTCTCCCTCGTATGCGGGACTCCCCAGCCTGCCGTGTGTCGCCCACACTCTCCAGCTGGCTGTTAACGAGGGTCTTTTGGTACAGAGAAGTACTCGTATCGGTACTCAGTATCAGCGAGTACCCAAATGTAAGTATTTGTACTTGTACTCAGTCTGAAAAAAAGTGTTATTGGTGCATCCCTAATCAAAAGCATAATTCACAGATTAATAGTCGTTTTTAGTTTTCGCCCTAATCCTCTGTTGGGCAGCAGTTTACGAATGCATTTCCTTCTCTTATTCATTTCTTTTCCTTCACTTCCTCCAAATTGCTTCCCGGGAGGTGACAGCAAAGAGGATGAAACAATATTCCGTTTTCTCCCCTAATTTCAACCCCAGTCCTCCATCCCACCTTTCAACCAGTGAAGTGTCACTCATGACGCTGCAAAAATTCACTCGCACGGAAATTGCAAATCCGGCTGCTGAAATAACACCCCCATGTTGGGGCGTTAGATATGTTAAATACATCTCTCCTGCAAAGCCTCTCCTCTCATATCAGTAATGTGACACTGCTGGGGGAAGGTGCTTTAATAAACTGGCATTAATCCAAACAGCAAGCAGGGCGCACTCGACACAACAAACAGGTCCTTTTTTTAATATTTACAGTTTTACTTTCACCGCAGGAGAACTTACAGTAAGTCTCCTTCAAAGAGATTTTTGATTTTAACTCAGTTTTCCTCTCCAAAAGTGTAAAACTCCCGTCTAAAAATAGATAAAACCGTCATGAAGAACTTCAAGTGTTTGCTGTGAGTGCGCCGTAATGAAGATAGAGGATGAATAGACAAACTGACGGAATAACTTATCTTCTTTTTCTTTGCTGCCTCGTCATTATACATTTTCATCAATAAATCCTTTGTCACTTGTACACTTTGATCAGCATCAGGTGTATAAATCTAGTTGTCAGCTGCAGTGTGATTTGCTCGTCTTTGAATTACGCTCCCACACATGCTGCTCAGGCGACTGGCATTACAGGGAATGGATTTCTGGGTATTGCAATCAGAAAAAAAGCCAAGACCTATTAAGATAAGACGTAGATGAAAGATAATATGAAACTTAAATGATCCCCGTTGGGAAATTAGGTCAGATACCAGAACGCATTATGCGGAGATAAAAGCCTGGGAATCATGTGTGAATAGCAGCATAATGAAAGTGTGTAAAAATTAACACTATACAGTGCTGAGACAAAGAAAAGAGAGAGTACAAAAAAGTCCTTTAAAAAGTATAGAATAAGTTATACTTAACCATAAAATGTCCAAGTTTTTCAAATTAATATCTATATTAATATGGATATAACCAGGGAAGGAATTTCACCGGCGGCCATGGACGTTGTGGTTCCTCTGTCTGGCCTCGATGCCCTTCTGAAAATCGTATTGATTGATGAACACTAGCAGTGGGCTAAAGTTACACATCTAAAATGTCATCTTGCTGTGTGGTTGGGTGCCAGAATCCACATATCACATACATTTGAGATGATTCGAGGCTCTAGCAAGCTACAATATCGGTGAAACGTTTCAGAGATGGAGAGAAAAGGTTGCTAACCGCAGCCGTGCATGAGCTTGCTGGTATTGTTTGACTGTTTGATGTTAACGGTAACGTTACAGTTAACCAGCTATCCAGTCAGCAGCCGACGTTTACATTAGGGATGTTACGGTACCAGAAATCTAGTAGTCGATACCAATACCAGTGAATTTCCACGATTCTCGATACCCAATTCGATACCACTGTAAAAAAAAAAAGGAAAATGATGACACTTTATTCCTCAGATATAGCTCAATGACTGGAAGAAAACAGCAGAGGCTGTACATGCTCACACGCACTCTCTCTATATATATATCCTCAGATTGCAGGCAGTAGTTTAAATTCATTGACATGGTGACAGACCATTGAATATTTATTTAAAATGCTAATTTTATATTTTCATGACAATTAAAAAAAGCACCACTTTTTAGAGATTTAGCAGTAAACAACCTAAAGATAGAAATTAAGTTCAGTTCATTTTTTTTCCCGCCTGAGTGAATCCTCTTCTCAAACAAATAAATAAAGGATCTCTGATCAGTTTTTCAGTTTAGCAATTTCCACACGAGTGAATCCTCTTCTCGAACAAATTAATAAAGGATCTCTGAAAAAGTAACCCAACATCTCCACGGTGCTGTTTTGTGTGTCAAACTCTGACTCCACAGAGAGCAGAGGACAGAAGCCTTCATAGAGTTACTCGCCAAACGGAAAAAAATCCACCCGCAGTTGGCCCTTTTTAATTTCGGACCCTGATTGCAGGCATCGTACGGTTCCTTCGGTACTGTAGAAAAAGAGCACGTTTTTAGAATTTTGGCATCGACTTGGTACCAAAGTATCGGTTCTCGTGACATCCCTACTTTGCATTCACCGCGAGTGAGCTGATGATAACGTTAAATTAACTACGAGGAGTCAAAACTCAGCAACAGCTGAAATCCTGTTACCAATGTTAACCTACTTACTCGTCTTCATCCCCTTTGGGTAATAAGGCTGTAATGAGATCTCTCCATCCCATTTTGTCCGTGTCAACATGCTGCTCCTCTCCCCATTACAGGAGCATCTTGTCCAGCAGCTCTTCCAACTTTAGGGCTCACCAGCTAGCAGGGCCAGTTCTAGCTTTTTGAGGGCCCTATGCAAAATCTTGTAGATTTGACCAAATGCTTCTTTTTACACGTAAAAAATATATCTAAATTTCACTTTTTGTGGCAGTACTGATTCGGGTTCAGCCCTAGAGCTGTTACCGGCCAACACAGACGTTGTAATGACAGTTACATAAATAACTATGGGTGTATGAATTCAGTATGACTGCCAGATGATATGGTGGTAGTGTCCGTGGTCAAGGGGTTACTACAGGGGCACGGGGTGGGTTTTTTTCAGTTTGTGAAGGGGACATCTTTGAGCTAAAATGGAGTGTTTAGTTGCTCATTAAAGAACTGTAAGTGATAGTTGGAGCCAGTTTGGCTGAGGCTCATATTTTCTTGGTTTTATTGATTCAATGAATAGTTAATAAGAGGAAAACAAAGTCTACAGAAAGTTTCACTTATGCTGTCAGTCAAATTAAAAATGCTTTAGCCCTTAAAAAAAAAAAAAAAAAGCTCTGCCTAACAACTGCCTAAATTTGGCAAGCCTGGTCACCTGACTCATGCCAGGATCCTGATAAACGACCTGCCAGAATCATGTGCTACAGCAGCCCAGATCTAGACCAGGTGCTTCTAACTGGAGCTGATATGAAGTCCAAATCAGACCCGGTCTGCACCCCCCCAACACCCAGCTACATCTGGCAGCCATCTATGGTCCAGAGCTGGCTCATGATGTTCCGCTCGTGTCAGAACGCCACCCAGTGCTCTGACACGTCAATCCACCTGTCTTAAATGGCTAACAGAGATTTTCTTTTATGACATAAACAACGCAATTAGGACCTCGCTCGGCTTTATCTTCTTGTGTCTTCATCTGATTCTCATGCTCAGGCAGCATCTCTCTGACTGATCCCTGCAAACTGATAATAAATAGGGATGCAAAACTGCAAAATCCTGTTTAAAATAACAATGTGGCCGATACCGATGTGTTGGTTTCTTGTGTTTTTGCTTTTATTTATTCCCCTTTTGTGCCGGGTAAACAAAGACATCTTCATTATAAAAAAAAATAACTGAGCTGTGTCAACTGAGTCATTCAGCATTTCAATACACCGTCTTTGAATGATAACAAATTGAATCATACAAATTTATGAAACAACCTTTAATATATCCTTCTTTCACATGAAAAATATTCTTTTTCTTTTTAATAACTGCTTCAAAAGCTATTTTAGCTGCTATACAAATACTCAATGAGAAGAATGTTTCAGTACTTACACAGCCCAACAAAAATATTAGTTTTGTGAAACAAATTAAATATAAATGTAAAAGTGAGTAGAAACATGAGCAGTGTTTCTCACACACATATAGACTTTACTTGGGCGGGCCACCCTATATTAACGGCAGCCTAAGTATATTTAGCAACCCATTTTAATAGTTTTCATTTTTATCTTTTTATCCATCCGAGAGAACGACGTCATTCCTGATTGATTAACTAGCTGACTAGTAACGGCAAAATGCCACCGGGGAGTGGATGGAGAGCTACACTCTGCTGGTGCAGCCTCGGGCCTCACTGCCTCAGCTGTCCGAGCCGGACGGACCCACGGCAAACGCGCGGGACTACGATGCGGCGGGCCCCGACGGCCTGCTGCACCCTGCTCACCCAGGACTGGGTCCTGGTATGGGAGATGTACTGCTGCACGGCATTGAGGATGTTCCCACTGTAACGTACTGGGTGCTGCGTCATCCCTCGTTGGACTGACAGACTTTTAGTGACAAATTACGCACACACGAGGTTCATTCCCATCCAGATCACAGTGATTGTTACCTCCGCCAGGGCCAAAGACCTTGGGCCAAGGAGGTTATGTTTTCACCGGTTTTGGTTTGTTTGTCTGTCTGTTAGCAGGATTACTGCAGAAGTCCGTGATGGATTTGAATTAAATTTTTTGGACGGGTGGGGTGTGGTACAATGAACAATCCTTTAGAATTTGGTGGCGATCCGGATGATGATCCGGATTCAGGAATTTTTCTAGGGATTCCGATCAGCCTGAGCATTAAGTCTGCAGGGTATAACACATTCGCAGTGTAACTGATGACGCATGACCCCGCCTTCTTCCTTCTGAGAGCAGAGAGATACGTGTGTGGATTTGTGTGGGAGCTGCTGGCCGTCCGCGGTGAGAAAGAAAAAAGCGGTAGATGACGGGATGAGAGACAACGTAGTGTAACGTTATACAGACATAAAAAGGCTGCTGAATGAGAGAGGCATCCGCCGATACGTTACACGGAAACACACCGTGTTAATAATAAGCCGACCACCTCACGGTACCGCCGGCTGTGATCTAAGATCTGTTTTTAAAGTCATGCACCTTGGCAGAGGTCTGCGCTCTCCGAGTGCCATTCTGGTTTTTAATAAATCTTTCTCTGAGACAGCGTAATACTCCCACACGGACGACTTTTTTCTTTCACTTTTGTAGACAAACAACAGTCCGCGTGGCGCACAGCATCCGCCGTCAGTCATGTCCAGCCAGAGGGTTCTTCTCCAAATCAGCATCTGGTTACTGTTGTCTGAGACCGACTGCAAATAACCAACATAACATTTAGCCGGCGCAAAATTGATGCAACATTACAGATAAACATTGGCTACTGCCATCGGCGAATGACATCTAATTTGCCGTTAGGCCGATGGCAGTCAACAGGGCGAATATCGGCCAATACCGATGTTCTGCCGATAAATCGGTGCATCCCTAGTAATTCATTCAGAAAATTCCTTTTCTTTCATGGGCCATACCAGTTTGTATGTCTCCTTGGACATGATAAAAAAAAGACATGAAAAAGTGACAACAGCCTCTCATCCTGTCTGTTGTCGTCAAGGTTACCCTACTCATTCATCATGATCAGATGCCGTTTCATATTGACCGCGTCACTCACAACATGGAAGTCAGGCGAGAGCGACTCAAACTTCAGAACCGGGAGTGGAGTTATGAATTGAGGGCACCCCTCGGATACTCGCTCTTCCCCCTCCATCTCCTTGGCGACTCTCGCTGGTAATTTAGTCAGGAAATTGTTTTGTGTTTGTTTATGAACCATGCAGTCCCAGGTGAGATTAATCCAAAAGCAGACACAACACAAAAGAAGGTTGTACGCCTGCGGTGATGACTGTTGTTATAGAGTATTTCCCTCTCTCCATTTCCACTTCAGAAAAACTCAGACATAGGCATACTAATCAATCTGTATCACAGCATAAGAGGAAGCGACCTGCTCAGAATAACACTGAAATTACTCTCCACCTTTTGAAGAACATCCAGTGTTGGAGGTCTCTCAGACCGTCCCGGCCTCTTTATTATATAGACCGTAATCCCTCGTCTGCTCATGGATCTGCACAGTGGCTTATTTTCCTGTAATGCAGGCAAATGAAAAGGTGATCACAGCACTCAATCTTCCCGGGGATTTCCTCTCGCTCTCCGTGTCTGCCGGCTGCGCTCTGATTCATCAGGTTGACCTTTCGGTTTGCGAGCCTGAGTAGTTATTAGGGGGGATTCATCTCTGACCCCTTACATCTAAATGCCCTCTATTTCAGCAGCTCCTGCTGTTGATTGGAACACAATTTGCCCTGCAATTTGTAAAATAACACTTTGCATTCATGCAGATTTATCATGAAGTGTACAACCAGCCAGCCACCAGGGGGCGATCAAGATGTTCTGGCTTCACTTTTGAGGAGCTGTGATGTTGTCATCTTTATATACAGTCTATGGTGACGACAGCCTAACTCCCGACTAATCCAAAAATGGTCAAAGAGGTGGCTGGTCGGTGGAGCTGAGGCAGGCCAGGGTGACGCAGCAGAGCAGACAGCTAGCGACCTGGTACGACACCCACCTGTCACTCAAAGCTGCCACGCCCTCAATTCAATTTATATATATACGTATATATATATAAATAATAAATAATATAATACATTTAAATGGGTGAGTTATATATAAATTCACCCCCGTACAGTTGTCATGAACGGAGAAATTAGCTATAGAGGTTTTTTGTACCAGGCTGTACCGGCATTGGTTTGTTTGTTGGTTTGTCTGTTTGGAGGATTACTCCAAAAGTCCGTGATGGATTTGAATTAAATTGTTTGGAAGGTCGGGGTGCGGCACAATGAACAATCCATTAGATTTTGGATCATGGTCCGGATTCAGGAATTTTTTTAAGCATTACCATCAGCCAGAACATTAAAGGTCCCATATTATACTCATTTTCAGGTTCATACTTGCATTTTGTGTTTCTACTAGAACATGTTTACATGCTGTAATGTTAAAAAAAACTTTATTTTCCTCATACTGTCTGCCTGAATATACCTGTATTTACCCTGTCTGAAATGCTCCGTTTTAGTGCATTTCAACGGAATTGCAACGGAATTACGTTGCTAAGCAACAGTTTGGGTCCATGTTTACTTCCTGTCAGCTGATGTCATTCATATACACTGTAACAGGAAATAAACTGAGACACATTTAGAATGTTTACATTTAAAACTGTAATGGTCTAAATATTGTATATTTGTGACATCACAAATAGACAGAAATCCTGAGAGCTTGTTTCAAACGCACACTTTCTAAAAGCGAGTTGTGTGTATTTCACCGTATATTGAGCATTTCGATACTTTCACAGTATTTATAGAGCACTCAAACCTGCTTTATAATATAAAAGATATGAAAATCTTACTTTTTATAATATGGGACCTTTAAGACCTCTAGGTATAACACATGCGCAGTGTAACTGATGACGCGCTGATGACGCATGACCCCGCCTTCCTTTCTTCCCGACAGAAAAATCCCCAGACTCTGCTGCGGTTCCCTTCAGCTCTATGGAGCGTTTTAGCCTCGTCTCGTCTTCTCTGGCCCACAACACCATCCTCATCAACCCAGCAGTTTCCAGCAGCAGCTTGTTTTCAGTGAAAGCGCTCTGGCAAACCCTCTGTAGACTACTTACCCTCCAGCATCAAACGGCAGAAGAGACAAAGTTAGCAACTTGCTAGTTAACACATTGGAATATTTAGCTGCTAAAGAGCAAGATCTTCTTTTCTCGGGAGTTGTTTGAGACCAAAACAGAGCGAAAAGATATTGAATATTCGACTTTCATTCACCACATGGCCCAAAATATGAGTCCAAATGATTGTTAATGATGCTCATTGTCTGCTAGATATGAAATTGGCAACATGTTAGCCAGTTTAATGAGATTTTCTGATTCCCCCATGTGGGGAAAAATGGATAAACAATGATGAAAATCCACCATAAAATGACCTCATATCACACATTTATTCAATAAAAAATCTGAGATGCTGTTATTGGTGTAAATTTGAATGCATGAAATGTTACGTCCCAGCAAGGTCTAGGGGGTAAGCGAAGCAACATAAGCTGACGGAATCAGGCGTAAAGTAGCCGTTTATTGTTAAATGCCCAATCAATTAAAGCAAAACAGGCTGCAGCAATCGACACACAAGGTGCAGCAAACAAAAGCGAACAACAAAGTGTGTTGGTATGAAAAAAACAACTCAGAAACGGGTTCTAGATAGCGCCGAAATCAATAAACGAATAAAACAAAAGAGCTACAAATTAGAACTTAAAATCGCAGGTGAGCTGGCAAACAATTTGATACGAACAAGAAAATAAAACTACCTACTCTCAGGATAATAAAACAAAAATACACTTATGGCAGCCACCCGCTTACCTAGTGTTTTAAACAGAAAATATCTAACCAAAATTTGTGTCCTAATAAACTAATCTAAATCAGTCCCAAACAAGTTCCAAATGCCTCTTAGTACTAAACGAACCAACACACAAATCACTAGTTTACACAGAGTCAAGAATAAACAAAGAAGCAACGGACTGATCAATGGATAATCACAGCCACGCATGCCGTTCATCTCCGGGCCTCTTTTAACCGATTGAAATGGTTTCCGCCCCGGCCGCGGAGTGGTGGACACAGCGGTGACATCTCATGAAGAGGGAGGGAGGCGGGCCAGCCCCAGTAGCTTGGAAACCTGCAAAGATAGTTAGTGATAGGAATCACTCTGATTAGTTTTAAACTTGTAAAACTTACCCATAACGGAAATAATAAATACAACTGTGAAATTATCTATAGCCATCAGTAGTACACAAACCAGCCGAGCCTCTTCAGCTACCTCTTCCTAGCAAGCAACACAGCAGATCTGTGTGTCTATAGCATCTTAAGTTAACATTATAAGTTCTGCACTCACCTACAGTATCTTGCCCCGAGTCACTCACCTTTCTTCTAACCCACAGCCGTTCACTGGAACTGATCTGCCTACCTAACCCCTACAGCCAACCTCCACTGGGAGGACCTCACTGTAGGTTTACAACCACGCTCATCTGCCTCTGCTGCCATCTACATATACGGTATATATGAGTTGTTCCACTCATAGGCCACTCCATAGCATCCTCCCACGGCACTGTCGGCTCCACATAGCACAAAAACAGATGTGCAACTTTCGTAAAAGTAACGGGGCTTACGAGGTAAGGTATACAATACAAAAAAAATAAATAAAATACCTTTTGTATGTTACTATTTGTGTGCTTGAAGCTGTAGGGGGGGCAGAAAGTCTCCAAAACAAACTGAAAGAAATACAACCCCTACATACTATCTCCGTACGACAGTTCCTATGGCGGAATTCTCTGTCAATCGATTCAAATATTTAATCGCGATTAATCCCATGATTGTCCAGAGTTAATCCCCATTAATTGCAAAGTAATCGCATTTTTTTGTCTGTTGGAAATGTACCTTAAAGGGAGATTTTTCAAGTATTTAATACTCTTATCAACATGGGAGTGGGCAAATATGCTGCTTCATGCAAACATATGTATATATTTATAATTGAAAATCAATTTACGACACAAAACGATGACAAATATTGTTCGGAAACCCTCACAGGTTCTGCATTTAGCATAAAACAATATGCTCAAATCATAACATGGCAAACTGCAGCCCAACAGGCAACAACAGCTGTCAGTGTGTTGACTTGACTATGACTTGCCCCCAAACTGCATGTGATTATCATAAAGTGGGCTTGTCTGTAAAGGGGAGACTCGTGGGTACCCATAGAACCCATTTACATTCACATATCTTGAGGTCAGAGGTCAAGGGACCCCTTTGAAAATGGTCATGCCAAAATTTTGCGTAACTTCAAAGCGTTATTTAGCTTCATTTATTTCAAATAAAAAATATTACCATGGACACAACTACACTTTAATGTGTGCAGATCAGATCTAGTTCCCATCATGCTGTCATGTTGCCTCTAAAATCCTCAGTGTTTAGTCGTAGCACTCCTTAACTCAGAGCTATCTCTCACAAGCCAGAAATACACAGCCGAGTAGAAAACGAGCTGCTTTTAAAGCTGATCCAAACGTCGACAAGTCAGAGAGAAAGTCAGAGTTTTACAAAGTTTGTTACAACATGCTTCTGATATCAAATTCATCATCAATTTGCTTTGCCACAAAGTGCCTGGTCCCTGGGTAGCATGGCAACTACTCTGAGAGCTTCCCGTCTGATAACTTCTGTCAGTCTGCTATGTTTTGCCGGTCATGGCAACGGTTCCATCAGCGCATACTGTACACCCACACACTGAAACCGCTCAATTACGTTCAATTCTCGGCACTCATCTAAAATTCAATACATGTATTTTCCCCCGGCTCTACCTTTGAGTGCTCGGCAAAAACACATTGCTTCCTCCACAAAGTTTTCCTCATTCACAAAGCAAAAGCATAAACAAATAATTGTGCCGGATTGGATGGAGAAAATAAGGACTGTGTTGCTTTCATCCAGGTGAAATGCAAGACACACCTGCACACCAGAAGCTGAGATATCCAGGGTTATCTTACTAAAAATCTTTACTAATTATCACCTTCAATCAGAAGTGTGTGGGAAAAAAAGAACCATGAAAGTTGTGTTTTGATTGGATTCAAAACCTGCAGACTTTTGGGGCATCCGTGGCTGCCTTTACTTTATGTTCCCAATTAGCCTCGGGTATCTAACACCAGCTTTGAAGTGCAGCTCAACCTTTGTGGCTTGAAGTTCAACTATGTTTAAATATATGACTCTATTAGTAAGACAGCTTACATAGCTTTGCTAAATAGCAAAGCATCTACACTGTGACTGACGCCGCACTCAAAGAATGTGAAGATCAACCGGTCGAAACATCAGCTACACACGGAGAACCGATTTCCTGACGGACCCTGATGAAGACTGAGCTGTTTTTTTATTAAATGCACAATCTATCATTGATGCACAGGAGTGGCCAGCTGGTCAGCATTCCCCACCATAATGTGATGGTGTGGAGAAATCATTCTGCACAACAATCAAGGACTGGTTTGCTTCTTTTTTTCAAGTTTTCCTGCATTCCTTACAAGAGTCAGGTTAATAGAATCAGCAGCTTAAAGCTCCACAGTGCAAAGACACAATCTCCACTTCCAGATGTGGTCTGTCCGATCCCATAGCAGTCTGATTGCAATGTGTATGCATTAGGGCTGTCAAAGTGAACGCATTAACAGAAATTAATTTTAACGCCACTAATTTCTTTAACACATTAACGCAACTTAACGCAAAGCGATATTTCATTAATCTGACGGGTTGTCAATCTTTCCGAGGTTGTAGCATCAGTTTTAAAGCTAGAGTGAAGATGCTGGCATCATATGAAAACTTTAGGAATCCATTGGTACCAGTCATGTCATACTAGCTTGTCGTGAAGGAGGTTCAATAATGCCCCAAACTTAAGCTACATTTTGGTCCTGTCTAGAAGGTAACCAGCAAATTGCGAAATGTGATCTGAGATCTGCAAAAACTTGCAAAAACGCTCGCAAGACTCGCTGCCCGACGACCTATCCTAACCTTAACTGTCCGAGGTCGGCGCCCAACCTTAAACATCTCGCGAGAGTTTTCCCAAATTGCTGGTTCCCTGCTAGACAAGACCCTATATTTTGGCGAGGAAAAACTGGCATGGCCATCTTCAAAGGGGTCCCCTTGACCTCTGACCTCAAGATATGTGAATGAAAATGGGTTCTATGGGTACCCATGAGTCTCCCCTTTACAGACAGGCCCACTTTATGATAATCACATGCAGTTTGGGGCAAGTTCATGGTCAAGTCAACACACTGACACACTGACAGCTGTTGTTGCCTGTTGGGCTGCTGTTTGCCATGTTATGATTTGTGCATATTTTTTAATGCTAAATGCAGTACCTGGGAGGGTTTCTGGACAATATTTGTCATTGTTTTGTGTTGTTAATTGATATCCAATAATAAAATATACACATACATTTGCATAAAGCAGCATATATACACAACTCCCATGTTGATAAGAGTATGAAATACTTGACAAATCTCCCTTTTAAGGTACATTTGAATAGGTGTAAACAGGATCTTTATATCTGTACTTTACAGAGCCCATTGTTTCCTGGGATTAATTGTAAAAAAAAAAAAAGGAGCGCTCTGTCAATATGAATAGGGCAGAAATTGAGAGAAACTGTGAACAGAATTCAAACAGGTAACTACCTGCATGTTATACTCTATACCCTGTTGCATCTGTGTTTTTATGGATCATCAGCGTCGGCACTTTCAAGACCTTCCATTCATTCAGAATAGTCACATGGAAAACATGTGATACACAAACACATCCATGTGTTATCTCTGGTTGCGAAGCTGTGATCTCAAGAAAGTAGAAAAAGCAAATATCAGTGTGACCAGAGATAGTGACACGTGGCATTTTAACATTAGAGAGACCTCATTAAAACGCAAGTGAAAGAACAGATGGATGAATCTGCCTGTAACGTACCGGCTGAATTCATGAGGTGTTTCAACCCAAAAATCAGGAGCGTCTCCAACAGATCGTTGTTTTTTCTTTGCCCACAATCAGTAAGCAGCAATGCAGAAGCATATTTAATATTTGATATTTGATGCGTCTAGGAAGAAATAAAAAGCACTCTGGTTTGACTGGTCACAAAACACACCATCTATTCCAGCTCATCCATCTAATTGTGTGCTGAATGTGTAATTATATTTTTCATTTTTTTTTTTCCCCCGTAAATGGGCATATATGAGAGCACAATTATTACCAATCTAAAACTACTCATAAATTCAGTGCTGAAAGAGAAAATAGAGCCGAGGAATAAAAAAAACATGTTCCTTTTTCTTTGAATTATTCAATTCAAATATGAGTTTAACCTTAAAATGAACTATCTGACCGGTGTATTATACACACAGAACTACTGGTTTTGATCCCTTCAGGATTTCAACTTCTCTTTCTCAGCTTTTAAAAACTGTTTGTACTGCAGTGACTATCATTTATGATAAACTTTCTTCATTTTTTTATGACACCCGCCGTGAGGTATACTCCACCTCTAAAACTGTGTCGGTGTTTTGTACAGTTCTGCACCGTCGGTGAGGTCACATTTTTAGAGACGCATTTCCTGAGCACAACATTCTTGTCATGATTAATTGACTCGGGCCGAATCAATATCGCCCACAGCGGGGTGAAAAAAAAAAAAAAATATGAGGGAAGAGAGAGACATGCAAGAATCTGTCTGAAATTCGGTGACCTTCAAATCACCGGATAACTCACGCCATGTGACAGGAATCAATTTATATAGATGATAGTCGAAGAGGACGTAGGTTTGTGCCTCAAAGGGGAAAAAGAAAAATGTTTGAAATTGATACCTGGGAGCTGCGTCTGCCATTTCAATCTTTGAGAATTGATTGCTCTTTACACAGAAAATACTTTCTAATGTACGCAACAACGCATCGTCTGCACCTCATTATGACTCGTCTCAGAATCATTGGCAGTTTTCTGTTTTAGTCCTGAAAATTGCAGCAACAGAGAGCTCTTTCATATTTTCTTTTTCTGTTCGTGCTGAAAGAAGACCGAACATATTCAGTTAATTCCAGTATAGCCTGCATGTTAATGATGCAGTTAACCATGTGCATGTGCAGGATTCTGCTTAAAACAACTTCATCTAACAACCCAGATGGGGTGAAAACAACCCAGAAATGGATTTCCACACTGACATCCTTCGATGAAACATAACATTTAAACTTTTTCAGGTGCCATAATAGACCATCTGGCTTTCAGCTAATCATCTATGTCTTGTTGGCACGGCTAATGTGTAAGCTACGAGAGCAGGCACACAACACAAGATAATTTACTGTCATAGTAACCAGATGCTTGAAATTAAAAATACCCATCATATCAACCATTGTTGATATACTGATAACGTTCTTATTCAGGCTTTTATTCTTGCAGCCTGGTTGCTATGTGTAAAAAAAATGCAGTTACTGGACATCGTTGCCATGTTAAACTTAAAACAGCACAAAATCAGATCTATGATTCCCAGTCCTGTTGCCGTTAAGACATTAGTGGCATTGACACCCAGCATAGTTTTAGGACAGCTAGTTTGAAGGTAGTAAACTGCCGCAAATGACCGTTTACCAAACCCCTTCCTCACTGCTTTGTCACTACCTTCTCCCTCATAGCTTAGCAACTGTAACTAACTGTAACTATTCAGAGCATTAAAATAGCATCAAACAACTATTTTGTATGTAAAGATGTAGAGGAGTGATGTCTACCTGAGCAGAGAATGAAGTCCCTCTGTTTGTGTTGTAATCAGAGCTCCTCTGTGTTTTGTTGACGTCGCCGGGCCGGCCGTGCGTGCCTTTTATTGCATATTTGTGCATGTGAGTGCGCCCCGCTGGCTAGCTCACGGCCGCCACCGCCGCTCTGCACTGCACAATTACAGCTGATAACGCCGTCCCGACTGACGGCGCCGTTGCGGAAGCGTAGCACCCACCCTCCGGTCCCCCCCCCACCAGGTTAACACTGTTAGCTCTGTCAGCACTGTTGCTGTTGTTTTCACTGTTATTACCGTTAGCTGTGAGCCGCCGGCTCAGCCGTTGCCATGTTGAGAGCCGGGCGGAGGCGATAGAAATGCTCCCATTCTCGCATTTAGCACCTCAAAATGCAGAAGATGAAGTTCCCAATGGGGATTAAAGCCCCCCCTCCAGCCAGCTTTACTTCCTGTTTTTTGGTTAACGTTATTTCTCAAACAGAGAATGGGGGTGTGGTTAATAGTCAGATGTAATTCATTACCATAGCAACCAGACTGCATTGTTTTTCAACCCAGTTTAGATGAAACCAGCTTAGATGAATTTACTGTTTATCAGACAACAAATGAGACAGGAATTAGCGCAACACGCCGACTCTCTCTCACTTGCTCTCTTCTTCACCGTCTCCTCCTGGTGAGGCGGCCGTCTGGCTGCTGCTGCACCGAGGAGCCGTACCGCCGCGCGACGGTCACAGCGCACCGGAGGACGGATAGACATGTTGCCAAGCTCAGCTCCCGCCTCAGCTCCCAGTACCGGCACCGCACCGGGCTGTACTGGGATTATTTTAAATCTCTAACAGGACTTTTCTCTTGTTTTCTTTTCGACTGAAAGTCGTGTACTCCCCCGTTGTTCGGACCGGTTAGGTTGTGTTTTACTAATTCTGCTGGTGGGACGAAAATAAAAATAAAATGAAAACCCTCAGTTAGCTAATGCAACAAGTTGGGCTAGCTAAATACACCTAACTAGCCAACTAACTAGAAAGACAAACTGACGGACAGATTTATCATTTTGCTGCTCAGACTCAAACAAGCATGAGTGTGCCTGTGCAAGCTTGGAGGATGACCTTTGACCTGCAGCTTCTACTATTATGTCATACTTCGTATTCCCATTTTAACAACAACCTTCTTTTTTCACTTTGAGCACAAAATGAAGTTATTTGTCAGAAAAAAAATTGGCAAACAGTGTGGCTAATCAACTTAGTCAGGAAATTAATCAAATATATGTAAATGAAATATAAAAATGTCAAAATACACTGGAGGGAGGCTTTAATAAAGTAGTATTCTATTCTATTTTATTTTTATTCTAATTCATAAAGAACAGTTTGAACCAGGATTAGGGCAGCATTTCTAAGTTTGCTGCTGTGATTTGAGTCAGTGGAGGGCAGATTGATTAAAAAAAAAGAAATCCTTCATCCAGATTTCAACATAATCAACTCCGTAACATTTATTTTCATTGGATGAGCTTAGTTCTCAAATAAAATTAAAACCTAATCAAGTGAGACTCCTCACCATAGCCGATATTTACTATAATAGAAGGTAGTGTTATCCAAACTGAGACTGAAAAGTGCCAAAGAAAACAACAAAATCAACTAATCAAGCATCGTAATTTATAGTTACAAAAGTGTCTTTGTGTTACCCAACTTCCTTTTTGTTTGATAAAATAGCAGCGATCAGTTTCTACCGGGGATATAATTACTCTGAAGTAGCTGAATTAGAAACACTCCAAGGATATATGGATGCAGCTCAATGCTGAGAATGACTGAGTATCTTGATACGTAAATGAAACTCATTCAAGTCAAGGAGGTGTGGGTATGTGTGTGAACTTGCTCTCTTTAGGATATTTCAGTTCATCAACAGAGGTTTAATCTTCTTCTTTTTTTACAACAATAGCAGCTGGCTTTCCTCCGCAATTGATTGTGAAAAGCGGTTTGTCTCGTCTGTGAATCACTTTGTGGCTCATCACCCGCGTTTTACCCCCGCTGAATAGGAGTGTACAAAGTCAATTTATTTCCCCAAGATTGCAATTTCTCTTGCTTATAGTATGAAAATGAGTTTGTATCGAGATGAAAGGGAATCGCATCGTAATTTGTTTGGAGCTTGCTTTGGATGTGATAATGAGATTCTGTTGTACACCAGCAATTCTAATACATCTCCGGTGACGATGATGGAAAAAGCCATACAATAAATACCGGAGCTGAAATCGTGTCATTGCATCACACGCAGACGTCTTGTTTCTCCCGGTAATAACCTGGCCTGCTTTCCTCCCTAAATTATGCATAAGGTGAGTGATAACACTGTTTTGCTGTTATTTTTATTTGCACATTAAACTATGAGATCAACACGTAACCAGAACCTCATGGTGCAGATGAATACTAGAACAACAGATGGTTTATAATTAGGAGGGACATGGTTTTGTTTTTTTCAAATTGCAGGTCGGAGACAATTAGAGAGACCAGTAAAGATTAAACAGTATATTAAGTTAAGTGTCAATTAGGGAAAGGACTGCAAAATGTAAATGTCATATTAACATGGATGCTAAATGACTGTATTACTGAGTATTTGAAGAATGATTTCATGAGAGGCCAAGTTTTCAACAATCTTTGAGACATTTTTAGCATGTATCTCAATGAGCCATGAAAAAATAAAGCAGGAAACAACAACAAGGGCTCCCATAGCTACTTTTTTACTAAACATGACATAAAAGATATAGCTTTTTAATGGGGGGGTGGGGGGGAGCAAACTATACCAGACAATTTTCATAAGGGTAGCCAGTACTAAGTTTGGATCGGCACAGGAATTAGATTCTTGTTCAGTTCTGCATGGAATGGTGCGACCCGTTCTCAATCCCAACTCGTCAAACACCGCCGTTTGTTAAGTTCTTCTCGGCATCGGAGACCGACGCGCGGAGGCGCCCTTTAGCAACAGTATGTGATGAACCAGGCTTTCAACTAACTCCAATGTAAACCTTCCCGCAGCGTTATTATTCGACGGTCGGAACAAGTGACGTAGTGTTAATAGCGTTAGTGTCCGTTCGTGGCGGGTGGGAAGGTCGGTGGATGCGTCAAACAAACACAAGACTTTCAACCAGGAGACCGCTGTTCATATCCCGTGTGAAACCAGAAGTAATGTTGACTTATTTTGTCACGTCAGTCTTTAGTCACGTGACTCGTCGGTATCGTCAGTCCAGTGAGTCATGTGAGTCAGTGAAGATAACATCAACCACGACCGTTTCCTAACCCTACCTAAGTGGTTGTGTTGCCTAAACCTATCTTCCTGTGGAAACTGAAGTTTATTTTGAAAGGACAATATACATGTAGCGAGCGTATATTGACACGCCGCTCCTGGTCCATCCAAAAGTAACACAAGAGGGGTACCGTGTGCGTCGGTCTCCGATGCCGAGGAGCACTGACAAAGCGGTGGTATTTGACGAGTTGGGAGTGTGAATGTGTTGAGAATATGGTGCTGTACAGAGGTTAGAGGATGTTTGCTTATGACCCAAATGCGTATATGTAAAATAAGCCCCTGGTAGTATTGTAGATGTGCAGACAGTAAGAGAGAATCATGCCATTTTATTTATTTCCTATTAAAAAATATATATATATGATTAAGAGCTGGGCTGTGTGCTTTTTTTCCTTTTTCCAATTAAAGTTTAAAAGCATTCATTATTCATTAAAAAAGTTATTTCCATTTTATTTCAACATCATTATTGGGCAGAATGTAGGAATATATTGATGAATTAGTTCATTTAAATTGTTGTAGCATTGGGGAGCTGCTGCACCTGTTGCATCATGATCCTCATGCAAGATTCACAGGATTTATTCAAAGTGCTTTTCTCGCTAAACCAATTTCTACTGTCCATATTCACATAACAACCGTTAACTATTCATACCATGAGGCAAAGAAGCACGCTGCATTAGAAACACAACAAACTAACACCCCCCGACCCTCGATACCTGCAGCTTCATGAAAATTGCTGTTGTTTGGCAGCAAAAATCTTTTACAGAAATTTGACTTTGGTGTACAAAGTTTTGTCAGGTTACTGACTGACAGTAAAATTAGGCTTTATTTCACTCCTGGGTAAACAGCAGACTCAACAACATGTATAAAACACCAGTGATCCATCCATCAAAAGCTGCTGCGCCGTGTATCCAAAGTAATTATGACTGACAGCTACCAGGCTTCACATTGAAAATCATCATAGCATTATACAGGACCTGTTATTTATCATCATGTATTGATAGTATAGATCAATAGATTGTGAAACGATGCTATGTGCTCCTATAGAAGCCTCAAATGATATCAACCTTGTTTTAAGAAAGACATGTTTTATTTTTGATGTCATGGAGAAGTACTACACCACCCGCAATCCTAAGTGTAACAGCGACGTCTCTGATTGGTGGAGCTCGCTGTTACCATGGAAATGTGTACCGCACAGGTGAACGGCTAGTGAGGGTACGTGCTCATACGAGCTTGTACGTGCTGGTCCATCTCGTAGTTGGTTGGCTTGGTTCCATGCTTAAAACTCTTAAAGGTCCCATATTGTAAAAAGTGACTTTTTCATGTCTTTTATATTATAAAGCAGGTTTAAGTTCTATATAAATACTGTGAAAGTAATTAAACGCTTAATCCACAGAGAAATACACACAGCCCGTATTCAGAAACTGAGCTTATGAAACAAGCCGTCAGGATTTCTGTCCATTTGTGATGTCACAAATCTACAATATTTAGACCATTTCAAAGTTTTAAACGTAAACATTCTAAATGGGTCCCAGTTTATTTCCTGTTGCAGTGCATGTGAATGACATCAGCTGACAGGAAGTAAACATGGACCCAAGCTGTTGCCTAGCAACGCAATTCTGTTGCAATTCCGTTGAAATGCACTAAAACGGAGTGTTTCAGACAGAGGGTAAATACAGGTATATTCAAGCAGACAGCATGAGGGAAATCCAGTTTTTTTAAACATTAAAGTATGTAAACGTGTTCTAGTAGAAACCTAAAAATACAAATATGATCCTAAAAATGAGCATGATATGTCCCCTTTAAAAAATAAATCATGATGTCCATGAAGCAAGTGATTTAAATGTCACCTGTCATTTCCCATGGCTGCTTCACAGTAAAAGCCACCTGCTGCTTTGTAAAATGGAAAGCTTTTAATATGAAGGAACAATAACAGGAAATTTTCGGTATTGGTATTTCAGTATTTATCAGATATTTCTATCTGGACCAAAGTGGTGGACCGACCAAAAACAGCGTTAGACAGTTTATCTATACAGCTAATAAAAGGAATTTGAGATACGGTTGTGTCCAGTTTTGTTCTGCCCTCAGACTGAGATACCCAAAAGGTTGTTTTTTTTTGCTTTTTAGGGCCATTGAAAGATGTGTAGCTTTTCCTATTACCCAGCTTAATAGAAGGTGTTGGGGTCATTTTTTCACTTTCCTTCAGAAACGCACAACATTAATTCGACAGTAGCTTCTACATTACTCAAAGGCTATTCAGCGGACATACAGCCCAGATAATAATGTTGTTACATGTCTCGAGTTTTTCAAAGTGGCGCTGCAAAGGTCTCCCTGACACCAGTGTGAAAACGTATTCATTACGAGCCACAGTCACGCAAGGTTACAGAAACGTGAAAGAGCTCTGCGAGCGCTGTGGAAATAGTTTGTCTGTTGGGGTCAGGCCAGTGTTTGGCTGTCTCCTTCACTCACACAGGAATGAACTGAAGTGATCTTCAGAGCGCTTTGAAGATGTGGGAGAAATGAGTAAGCTTTTATTCTTATAAATAATGACCACTGTGAAGTGGGGTTGTACCGTCTGATCTCGGATACTTTTCAATTCCTACTTAACATAGCTCATTTTATAGAGAGGTCTGTCAACATAATAAAGTTGTATTAAAGATTTAAAGATGAGATTACATAAACATTTCGCCTCAAGTGCCCGCAATCTCTCCTCCCTTCATCCCAGAACAAATAAGACTTTACATCCACATTAATTCACACACTGGACGAACGGAGAAATCCTGCCGCCGTTCCACCGTTTCACTTGCATCAGATTTTTTGTCGAAAAGGTGAAGCAAATACCTGGATTTTTCTGTTAATATTCCATCTTTTTGTATCTTTGGAGGGGTTTACGTCACCTAACGCTGGGGATTCGTTGTCAAACTCTCTAAAAGTCTCATGGACAGATTCACAAAGACTGGATTGCAGCCGCTGAAACGACCATGAATTGTGCATCACTTGCAACCGCCGTCTGCCCCCGTCTCAAGGTCCAATTCATAAAAGATATCAGGGGTATCAGGTGTCTCGCAAGTGTCCCGAATTCTACTTTCAACCATAGACTGTATATGGAACTAGTCACCGTGACGTCACCCATTGGTTTGTGGACTGCCGTTTTGAAGCCTCAGGTTCAACATTTTGTCCGTCGCTATCTTGGTTTTTAACACGGACAACTCCCAGACCGCACAATGCCATGGCAGCAACCTGTCGCAGCCCACGCTCGCAAACCGCGCCTTGCCCAGAAGTTCTTAAACAGTGCTATTTTTGTGCATACAGGATCGACAGAGCCTCCTAATCTCTTTATAATATAGCTACCATATTGACCTTGATTGTGAGATACCGTTTTTTTTTTTCAAGATTTTTTGAAGATCTTGTTTTGATAAAATAATAATTAAATCTGAGAATCAGAATGCACCAGTTACAGTAACACATTAAAAAAACAAGGCAAGCTGATATATATCTTTTAAATGAAATTTGCTCGTTTGACTACAGGTCAACAATTAAACTGCAGCCTATTGGTAGGCCTATTCCTAACATCATTTAACCACATAAAAGTGAAAAATAAAATCATAGGTTGTATTTTAATGAGATACTACCTGTCTCATTGATCACCATGATCTGAAAATTTGAGTTATTCTACTGCTCCTAGGACTCCTAGTCCTGAGTTTACTTGGCCTACTTTTAACCCCCTGAAAATGATCTGACTAAAATTAGCAGTACTGTCTTTTGAAGGTCGTTGTGGGCATACAGTGGTATCATATGAATCTTGAGATTGCGATGAATCCGTTGACCGTTGACCTATGGCAGTCGGTGCCCTATATGCACAGCGTGTGCCTAGCGGCAGTGCTGCTGGGCCGGCTAGCAAGTTATGGTTAACAGGGTTGCGTTCGAATAGTCCTTTTATCTTAGGAAGGTTCCTAACGGAGTGAAATGACCCGGAAGTACCTCAATAGCAGCCATGACAAGAGTTGTTTGAATTCACCAAATGCTAAGGAAAGGCGCTTCAATGCTTTCTTTATTATCTCCTTTAGCAGAGGATACACTGGAGCATCCTTTACCAAAGGAAAAGAGAGAATAACATCCCACAATTCCTTGCGGCCGCAGCATTTAAAGCGACGCACCATTCGGCCGTTCATAATAACAAACGATATGCTGATCTTGCATTTTATTTTCATACCCTCATACACTAATTGGGATTCATGTTTAATATGAGTGGACAGTGACAACCATTTCGTTTCACTTTATTCTTAATTAATTATTTATTTTGGAACATGTAACAAATACCTACGGAAAAAAACAAAACAAGAATAATAAATAAAATTAACAGTAAACAATCAATCAACAAATAATCAACATAAATAAGTATTTAGTCCGAAAAGAAGTTGGAAGAAGTATATGATCCTGCCCCTTCTCCATAACTCGAATAATTAACTCAATATTAATCATATATTTCTTTGTTTATTTCAATTCCAACCTTGGTAATGAAGTGATGTTTTTCACCGGTTGTCCACGTTAGGTCAGATAAATCTTTATTATATGTCGATGTGTGTTCCTGCAGCAGGAGGACCTGTGGTGTCTCTCTTTCACAGCCTGTAATTGAAAGAATTATTATTTAACAACGCACGGGGGGAGCAGCGTCTTTTATAGTCCGTCTTCAGAACATTGTAGTTTCACCACAGCAGAACCGCGTCACTAACATCCGCCGCCGTCGCATCATAATTACGGAGCTTGTAGTGTAAGTGCAGTCGGATTCTCTGAACTTGTCTTTTCCTAAGTCCTTCTGAATTCTCCTTCTCACCTTTCCTTGACCTCATGACGTTTTCCATCGAGGTCAAGGAAAAGTGGTAAGGAAAAGACGTTAGGACGTAATTTTTTGACTGTTCGAACGCACCCCTGGCCAGCTACAGCCGTTCACCAACTGGCCCTGCGAGGAGTCATTATGACACCAAACTTCCGGCACCACCTTTTTCACATGGAGCGAATGTCATCGTGGTGTGATAAAATCAAATCTGCCTTGCTGCTATGCAGGAATAAAGGAGGGCATCCAATATGTGAGTCACCTGTCACCATACTATTATATGGAACATGCACTACCTGTTGAGGAAGGGTCCCTGGCAACCAGACTGTGGTCCACAGGTTACCTGCTGTCCTTTGGATGAGTCCTATTAGTCTACAACTCTAACCTTATTACATTAGTCAGTCTGGCTCACGGTGTGTCGAGGGACATTTAGAAACAAGATTAGTTATAGATTCACATTACATTTTTACAAGCAGTCATATTATTTTATGAACATAGTGTGATTTTCTCTCCAGTGGTTAAAAGTCAGTCCCCAGGGGAAGCAAATAACTTAAAGGCAACATGACTCTAAATGTGAGTTTTCGAAGGCGATGTGGGAGAACTTGTTCTTCGTTAAAATAGTGCTCAAATCAATGTGGCAGAGCTGATTAGGTGACAGACTTAATTACCCACCATCAGGAGACACACTGGAATACTGTGGGAGACCTGGAGCCTTTTGTAAATGTAATTGGATGCTTAAAGAGTCATGCTTTGAAAACATTAAATTCAGTCTGTGCCATTTTCCCAGTTGCAATCGCGGCCAAATATTATATTGTCTGTCACAGGAGTTAAATTATTTCACAAATTTGTCAGCAAGCCAAGTTGTCAAATAATCTTTCTGACTCCAGTGTTTGTAATTACTAACACTTTGATAGATTGCTCCGCTGTGAGTTTGTGACATCAATCAATTTAAGTAATAGCTTCGGCTTTGACCGATAAGTAGCAGATGAGATATGCAAACTTGTGTTAGATCGTCTAATAACTTCTGGAAATAAAAAAAAGTGTCTTATCTCAAAGTCACTCCCGGTTGGTATTTTATAACAGACATGTTCTTATGTAAAAATAGGACACAAAGAACAAAGGCTAGAACAGGTGCATCTTTGACCCCAACAAATTTATTTTCATATTCATAACCTTGGAGCATAAAAGATTCTTCAGAAGCACAAACTGGAATTGAAGAAAATCAGGTATAAGGAGAATCAAAATTATGCTTGTTTCAAAGACGCTACTGAGACAGTTTCATCGCTCCCGCCCTTCTCTCGTTTTCATCTTATCAAAGAGAGTAAAAAAAAATAATTAATTGTTTCGTGACACTGCACCAAACCGTGAAGCTATTGGGACGGCAGGGGGGGGGGGGTCTCAGCAGTGGTTCAGTTTGGATTATTGATACCCTCGAGTCGATTCAGGGTCGTGTTCCACAATCGGCATCAGAAGGTCTGGACCAGAGTTGAAGGGGAACAGAGGGGTTAGGTAGGAGTGTGAGCTGGATATTAATGATACAATCGAGGCCATACGATCATTAAGACGGGAAAGATTCAGTATTTCAATAACTACAATCTGTCAAATACCCTGTGTAGTAAAAGGTTGAACATAGACGTGCAGGGTTGTTTTGCAGATATGTTAACCCCCTACCACTCCGCCCTCTTGTTTAGAGGGGTCGGGGGATGTTCAGGGGTGGATAAAAAGTCAACATTAGATGTCACATAGAAGTGGTATACATCATCTGAAAGCTGGGAATCTGGAGATTAATTTGAAATGCAGCTCAGCACTGTGTGTCAAGTTGTTCTAGTCAGTAATAAGAAATAAAAATGAATGAATTAATCAAAATAAACTGTGAAAGTGCAAGAGCGTAGAACCTGATGTTATAAGTATATGATGGTCATCCTCATGCTCTATTATGTCTCATAAGTTGTTGCAGCAAATTTTTGGTTTGATACCATTTGTTACACAGATTTGTTGCTAAATTTAACCATTTTTTTACCACTCGAGAAATGATAAAAATGGTCAATATCCCTCCCTGAATGTGTCCTGGGCCACATTAAAGGGGACATATCATGCTCATCTTCAGGTGCATACTTGTATTTTGGCTTTCTACTAGAACATGTTTACATGCTTTAATGTTCAAACAACACATTATTTTTCTCATACTGTCCGTCTGAATATACCTGTATTTACCCTCTATCAGAAACGCTCCGTTTTAGTGCATTTCAACGGAATGGCAACGGAATTGCGTTGCTAGGAAACAGCTTCGGTCCATGTTTACTTCCTGTCAGCTGATGTCATTCGCATACGCTGCAACGGGAAATAAGCTGGGACACGTTTAGAATGTTTACGTTTAAAACTGTGAAATGGTCTAAATATTGTAGATTTGTGACATCACAAATGGACAGAAACCCTGACGGCTTGTTTCAAACGTACAGTTTATGAATATGTGTCCCAGTTTATATCCTGTTGCAGTGTATGTAAATAACATCAGCTGACAGGAAGTAAACATTGACCCAAGCTGTTGCCTAGCAACACAATTCCATTGCAGTTCCGTTGAAATGCACTAAAACAGAGCGTTTCAGACAGAGGGTAAATACAGGTATATTCAGGCAGTCAGTATGAGGAAAATAAAGTTGTTGTTTTTTTTACATTACAGCATGTAAACATGTTCGAGTAGAAACACAAAATACAAGTATGAACCTGAAAATGAGCACGATATGGGACCTTTAATATAATGTTCCCAAATTCACAAATATGTAGGATAATACTACGGACATACCTGTAATGTTACGTCACAACTTCTGCTGTATTAGCAGTGTGTTTACTATGTGTTTATTTGCATATAGAGCAGGGAAGTAAGATCCGATCACAAGTGGTCACTGGAGACGCATGTGGAGACGCATTCCAATGCCAGGTGTTGTGTGTTAGAATATATCTTATGATGTAGTGCCAACATCAGATTGACGACTGGGAATTTTTTTTTTTAAATCAAGCGACTTAAATTGTCAGTGCCTGTATCCGATGCCACTTATATGCTCTGTTGCTGAAGCAAGAATAACTGATTTGTTCATTTTAAGTAAGATAGACAGGTATACGTTGTGATATTCCACGTTTTTGTGTGTTCAACTGTTGAAAGAAAGAAGTTTGACCACCGCCGTTGTCGAGGCCGGGACTGAGTTGAGTGCTTTTCAGATTGTTAATGTCTTATTGAGCTGTTTCTTGGTAATAGATTATAAAGTGAAGGATGGAGGCACTTGTTTTGGGACTTGAAGTAAAGCTTGATGGCCGAATAATTGGTGTAATTAAAGAAGGTCAAGACATTAGCCTGCCGTAGTGAAACAACAGTGAATTCGGGGAGGAAGTTGGGCATCAAGCCCTCGTTCTCCGTTGTTAAAGCTTTACTGCGGGTTCAGTGATTTCCTTTGTATGGTAAGAGTGTATGGAGAATGACTGCATATAGGTATGCATCAGAGGTCTAATCTGGGCTACAACAAGATTAGACCAAATCATCATGATAGCCTGCTATCCCCTGCTATCAGTGTGTCAGCTGTGGATAAAGGATATGTCAGGTGGTAAAGATATATCAGACTGAGGCCACTTCACTCAGCATAAAGGAGCTTTCGGGCTACAACGCTGTGTTTCCATCCGAATAAAAATCTCACCTCATTACTCAGGGAGACTTCAATTGGACTGATAGTCAGCAAACAATGGGTGAGGGTGTTTTGATGCACCACTTTACTTCCTAACTTCCCCTATTTAGCATTTATAATCAGAATATACATACAAAATAAAAACAGTTAGTTAAATAAGCACATATAAGGACTTCTCAAATGTTTTTTTAATTTGTAACTTCTGCTGTTTTACTGCTGCAGCTGTCAGCTGGTGGCTGTTAGACCAGTTGTGATAGCAAATGGTGGAGTTGTAAAAATCTAGATGCACACCAAACGGCAGCCCTCTCACACAAGAAATCTGAAAACAGTTGATCAGTTGGGGTGTGACGATTCACTCAGCTCACGATACGATACGATATTATAACAATAGTTTTAACAAAACTTGAATGATGAAAATATATGACTGAAAAAGTAGCCTTTTATTCAAAAGACACAAAATGTAAAACAATGCTGTTGTTTGCCCTGTAGTTCCATATGGTATCAGTCCTTCCTCCTGTCCTCCATCAGTCAGTAACAGTCCTTCCTCCTGTCCTTTGTCCTCCATCAGTCAGTATCAGTCCTTCCTCCTGTCCTCCATCAGTCAGTAAAAGTCCTTCCTCCTGTCCTCCATCAGTCAGTAACAGTCCTTCCTCCTGTCCTCCATCAGTCAGTAACAGTCCTTCCTCCTGTCCTCCATCAGTGAGTAACAGTCCTTCCTCCTGTCCTCCATCAGTCAGTACCAGTCCTTCCTCCTGTCCTCCATCAGTCAGTAACAGTCCTTCCTCCTGTCCTCCATCAGTCAGTAACAGTCCTTCCTCCTGTCCTCCATCAGTCAGTAACAGTCCTTCCTCCTGTCCTCCATCAGTGAGTAACAGTCCTTTCTCCTGTCCTCCATCAGTTCGTAACAGCCCTTCCTCCTGTCCTCTGCTGATGTCACTCACTGCTGCAGGTAACGTTAAAGTAACGTTCTGCCAGCTTTAGTTTCAGACTTGTGTAGCTGAGGGGTTGCGTTGCTCCTATACTTTATGAAGATGGTAAATTAATAACACGGAGCCTCCGTGTTATTAATTTATAGTCTGCACCCTCGTCAATAACAGCGCATCACCGCTTCACATCTTCCGTTCCTCCCTTCACAATAAACTCCCCGGACACATTCACTGAAACACGGCTTACTAGAGGGAACTAAAGTCATTCACAACTCAACTAAATACATGTGTTTGCAGTTAGCTGTTAGCCGCCAAGCTAACGCGCTCTGCTTGTGTAAACAGCAGCGGTGGATGAGAGACTGCAGACAGAGCAGATTGAAGCGTTGCTTTCCTAAATGTTTAACCGTTTCATCAGGTTCATGCTTGTTGAACAGGTGTAATAACGTATCTTGGCTTTACACTTGCAAAGTTTTATTTCACTTACTAACAGCAGCGAGCGTAGCGTCAACTCGTCTCTCCACCACGGCCTCTCTGATCAGCTGTTCACTGGCTGCGCTGTGTGTGTTGATGTGTGTGGAGCTCCGACACAGACATGGAAAGGAGGCTGGGTCACGGGCGGACATGGCTCTGTGGGTATAACACATGCACAGTGTGACTGAAGCTGCGGTCGTGCGTTGCGATTGGTTCAATTTCGGCGAGGGCAGACCAGATTTTACTGCGCATGTGTTGCACCCAAAAGATATGACGCATACTCAGCCTCCTTCCATAGGCCTTGCAGAGCAGCAGGAAGAGGCTGCAGCTGCCCGGAGCCTGTATGTACGTCTGTACGTTTGTACGTAGTACCTATGATGCCCTGATATCGCAATTCAGTTTTCCGTCTCGACGATGCAAGTCGTCAAGTTTTTATACCGCGATATTTCGTGGCACGATATTTTGTCACACCCCTATAAATCAGGTGATTCAGTGACTCTGCCTGACACACTTTTTCAGTCTCTATTTCAGATACCACACTCTGATCCCAACGTCTCACTGTTCAAATCGAAGGATGCTACAGGTTGGGAGTAAACAGCGGACCCCAAAGTTGATTTTCACAGGGTCTCTGATTCTCTGCTGCGGTAAACGCAGTCAGATCAGTTGAACTCCTCTCAGACACAGAATGGAAACTGACAAATTTTGCCCTTACACAATATAAAGATTATCATGATTTCATTTTTCCTCAGAGATCAGAGGAATTGAAATCTGGACCAGCTCTTATATGATATTCTCCATCAACTTTTTTTTGCCAAGAAAAAACTTTTAAAGAAAGCCATGAAAATAGAATTGGAGGATATTGGGTTGCTTTTATGGC
>CAKAKR010067005.1:70300-88066 GCA_916700685.1 Adelosebastes latens | reverse complement strand
AATCTGGAGCTCCCCTACGATGTCCACTCATTACACATATTGTGTAGACCTCTTGAAGCACAAAACAGGGAACGAATGCGTTGGAAAGGAGCTTGGGCGTCACACGAGGAACTCCCAAGGATCAGAAACTGACCTCTGATTTTTATTCACTGATTTTTACTCTGGCCATGATTGGACTTCACTGCAAATTATATCTTATTCTTTACATCTGGGACACACAGGGAACTGCATTTAGCATAAAAAATATACTCAAATCACAACATGGCAAACTGGCAAACTATCCTCCTTCGCAACAAGCTAGTATGACATGGTTGGTACCGATGGATTCCTTAGGTTTTAGTATAGCTTTAAAACTTTGTGTTAACGGATTAACGCAACTTTTAAACAAATTTGCGTCAACGCACTATTATCGCGTTAACATTGACAGCCCTAGTAAAAGTGCTTGTTTTTGCCACTGACAGGCTCAGATTATTATTAAAGGTTCCATATCGTGCTCATTTTCAGGTTCATACTTGTATTTCGTGTTTCTACTACAACATGTTTACATGCTGTAATGTTAAAAAAAACCTTTATATTCCTCATACTGTCTGCTTGAATATACCTGTATTCATGCTCTGTCTGAAATGCTCCGTTTTAGTGCATTTCAACGGAATTGCAACAGAATTGCGTTGCTAGGCAACAGTTTGGGTTCATGTTTACTTCCTGTCAACTGATGACATTCACATACACTGCAACCAGGAATAAACTTGGACACATTTAGAATGTTTACGTTTAAAACCGTGTAATGGTCTAAATATTGTATATTTGTGACATCACAAATGGACAGAAATCCTAACGGCTTGTTTCAAACGCACAATTTCTGAATACGGGCTGTGTGTATTTCTCTGTATATTGAGCGCTTCGATACTTTCACAGTATTTATAAAGCACTTAAACCTGCTGTATAATATAAAAGACATGAAAATCTTACTTTTTACAATATGGGACCTTTAAAAGTGTCTGACAACATTATGGAAAGGATCCTACAGAGAAATAAAACCTTTTTCTGACCTTTCGCTGGATCCGGTCTGTTTGTTATTATGTGTCCTGCTCAAGGAGAAGTCTTGTTGTGAAATCTTGCATCAACATTGTCAAAATCATCTAAATACTCAGCCACGACATTGAAAATCTTTTAGCTAACACTAAGCTACGCTTACTGTACTCCAACACAACAAGAGAGCCGTCTGCAGCGTTCTCCCTCAATACTGTACCAATTTAAAAAATTGTTGTCCCCATTAGTCACAGAAACACAAGAAAATTGGGTTGAAAAATACCAAAGTTACCCTTTAACACACACACGCACACACACTTTGTTCACAGCCTGAATTCTAAAATGTTCCTAAGAGCACTATCTTAAAATGCAAATAATGTGCTCCGTGCTTTAAAAGTGAGAGGAAAGCTCCCCAGCCATGACAGGATTATGTGCAGGAGATCTAACGGGCAACAGTTTCCATTTAAATAAAACATTGGGAAGTACAGTACCTTCAACTTCAACCACCCAGGGAAGAGGGCTCTTCTGTGAGTCGAGGTTTGAGAAGAATTACATGACCAAACTTTTACCATGCTCTTAATTAGAAATAGTTTTGTTTTTTTATCACCTTCTCATGACAACGTGATACCAACCCAACACATTCTCATCACATACTGGCGCCTTGTCAGGACCCCTTGTCCTCGTCACTTTTTAACACACTGGGTAGCCACTAGGGCTGGGACGATACACCTATCTCCCGATTCGATACTATCACGATACTTGGGTGACGATTCAATATGTATTATATTGCGATTCTACAAGTATTGCGATTCGTTACTACGATTTACTGTGATTTTTGATAACTTTTTTACACTAGACAATGGGAAAAAGATGAATCATACACTTCTAGGGACTTTTACTTTGGAAAATATCTAAATTAATACAGTAAAGATGTTTGATTTTCAGTATGTATGTAGTCAGAGATGTCCTGCAAACCAAAAATCAAAGAATAAAGACAATTTCCCTCATAAAATTAGTGGTATTTTACTTTTAATTTATAACGGACATGTAATGTTTTATACTTCTGGTGAATCCAGTCAATCTTATTTCCATATATGTATTTTGTATATACAGTTCCCTTTGTTAACACCTTATTTTAAAAACCGGACCCAGTCACACGTGAATACTTCCGCTAACTTCCACAAAGTCCGTCTCTAGCTCTCGTGTCAGCTCCGTTCTCTTTATACATCCATGGTCAGCTCCAGCGGGGCCGTTTGAATGCATTTAACATAAATGTCAGTATATGGGAGCTCTACAGTTGTAGCGTCGGCCGATTTGACCACGGAGATGAGAGCGATGGCCGGCTCGACCGCACATTACCGCAATATGATAACGTTTCCTGTCCATGACCGAGTTAGCATGCAGCTTTAGCCGTGATGTCTAGCTCTGCTTTTCCTGCAATGTGTGAAACCCAAGGTGTTTCCATCCTTTACAGGATGTGTAGTGTTTACGCTGGATTTAACATGTGAGGGTTCAGGTCGTATCCACGTGGACCCTCTGCTGTTTTCTACTTTCTCATTTTGGCTCGCTGCGGTTTGTTTTGGCTGACGGATACGGAACGGATATGACACCACGTTATTCTGACTACAACAATAAAAGCGGTAACTTCCTTCTACCTCCGCATAGACTCAAATGAAGCAAATATATCGATTCTGGCATAAAAAAATCTATTTCAAAATCTTAAAAACAAAAAATGCGATACATAGTTGAATAGATTTTTTTTCCCACCCCTACTAGAGTGTTATGGGATGACGTATTTTTGTAGGCCAACCCAGAAGTTAGAATCGCACTGGGTTTCCTTGACAAAAAAACAATGGGATTGTTTATGATACTTACACCGAGATTGGAGCAAATATGATTAAAAAAAGTTATTTTTATTAAACGGTCGCTATATCGTGACAGTAGTACATGAAACAGGTAACTTGAAAAAAATCATGTGCCTCTGTGTCCTCCGGTGGCCTCCGTAGCTCCTAACGGCATCTGCAAGATTTCACAGACCGGAGGAAAACAAGCAGTAAGAGCTGATCTGAGGTCTGCTGTCCATCTACTGTCTATGAGAGCCGGCTGTCAATCACTCGCGAACTCCGACCAAACGGTCAAACTAGGCAGCGCTGATCAAATATGAATCAATATTATGTTACGTTAATGCCTATTTCTCTCCTCAGATGTTTTCAGAATCATCTTGTAGTGCAGGGTTTAGCTGTAAAATGAGAAGGTTTGTGACGCCGCCGCCATTGTCAAATCTGGTGAAGGAACGCACATGACCGGAGCACAGCCAATAGGAACGCTCTCTCTCTCTGAAATGACCTGTGCTTGGTCAAAATCTCCCGTCACGGGCTAGATTTTTTAAAGCCTGAAAACAGAGCCATGAGGAGGTGCAGAAGTCTAGTTTTCTCTCAGAACACTTGAATTACAATATGCTGAAAGGTTATTATGGAATTTTTGCCCAATGATGCCAAAAGTATACTGCCTACTGCCACTTTAATTGGTCAAATATTAAAATGTTGTAATGCATCCGATAAACTAAAAAAATATGTTTAGCTGTAAAGTTTGTTATGGCTTTGTTAAACCCCCAGCTGGAACATTATTGGTTCACTAATATTATATACAAATTTGGTGTGGAAAGAGACTTGATAATCCAAAATAGGTCCTGACAGCTGCTGCAGCAGTTCGCCACCTGATAATCACCTTTTGTGGTGTGGGAAATGTTGTCTTTTGAAGCTTAAAATGTTTGACTTTTACTTTTGGCACCTCTGTCGGGTGCATTGGGTCCACACTGCATTCTCTAATTTTCTCGCTTTTTATGTGCCGTGCAACAAAGTTTGAAAAGAAGAGGGAAAAAAAGTAAATCAGTGCAACAACAGCATGATTTCCGGCCCTACAGGCTTGAACTTCTACAAGAAATTATGCTGGAGAAAATTACATTTCCTGGGCTCCTGAAGTGAAATAACAGTCCTCCCGTCCACACGGGCTGAGGTGTTAATACCTCCTACTGCCTGAAAATACTGCTCTAGCCTCCAAGTCGTAATGAGATTCATTATCTGAAAAATGTGTAATCACTATGAAAGCTGATGAGATATCGTGTTAAAGATATTTCAGGCATCACTATAAAAACGAGGCTAATATTGACACTGAAGCCGCACTATCAGCATCCAATTCTTAGGAGCAGCTGCGGGCTGTGAGACGGCACAGATTACACTCCAGCGTCGCTCCATCTTTGAGACCAAACTGCACATTTTCACCTGACTGGACCTCTCCAGACGACAACATAGCCGCAACACACACACACACACTGTTAAACTCAGCATCTCTTCCTTTGAAGCAGCTGATTCATTTACTGTTCTCTTCAGTCATGGCAGCAGTGTTATGTCTGTGTTAATAGCATCTCTCACTCGCAGCAGCGTATCTTCTTCAAAATGGTCCAGAGCTCCGATGACTCATGGTTCCTCTTTCTATTTGTTGTTTTTGGAGGCCATTTTCCCAGATGCATTTACTGCCTGGATGTCTGACAGACTGCTGTTTTATGACAGACTACTGCTGTCTGAGGAAATGTATACATAATCTGAATTGTTCTCTTAGGGCAGCTCTAATGCTCTATAATGTATCCATCTATATAAACTATATTCTTTACAATATAACTGAACAATTAAAAACACTGGGACATTTTTACAGAATTTGGAAGGATGCTTTAACAAGGATACATATCAGGTTAAGGGTTTACATTTACATTCTATGATAACAGACATATTACATGTTAGATTTTTAAAGGCTGACTCTATATACAGAGCTTGAACGCACCATAGTGTAACTCAATGGCACCTCCGTTAACGTTAGTAGCTCCGTTATTTAGACGTCTTCTAACAGTTAACGTTACTGACTCTCTTCCTGTTGATTTCAACAAAGATTTGTTGTTCACAATGTAGCTTTATTGGCGGAAAAAATAGGGTGCGTCTCATGGGCGCCGGAAGTAGGTGGCCAAGGGTGCCATTGGACCTTCTTTACGGCCCTGTCCTACTTTCTTTTTGTCTCAAATCACTATATCCATGGAAATGCCCCTATATTGCAACACAGTAAAAAAAAATCATCAATTCCTGTCCAGCGCATGCATGTCAAGACTGGAGCCCGCTACAGTTTCATAATGAACCAAAACTATTTTTACACTTCTCAACTGGTGGGCTGGCCCCTCGCCTCGACTGAGGTCTGCTTGGAAAGGCCCATCAATGAGTTTTACAGCAACACTCGCCCGGACCGCTGCCCGGGGGCCGCTGCCCGGGGGCCGCTGCCCGGGGGCCGCTGCCCGGGGGCCGCTGCCCGCTTCCCGGAGTTCTCGCTGCACAGGGCGCCCTCTCTCCTTGTGGAGAGGGACGGGATTCCCGGTGCGACTTTCAACCGGGTCGGTCGGTCCTCAGTGTGAGGGGTCTGCGGCGATGTCTGCGGCGATGTCGGCACCCCATCTCGTTTACCATGCTTATGCTGTTTTCCATCGGCATTCATAACCATACAATCTTTATGATTAAATTGTTTATTAGTTACCTCCGCCAAGGCCGAAGGCCTAGGAAGGAGGTTATGTTTACACCAGCGTTGGTTTGTTGGTTTGCCCGTTTGTCCGTTTGGAGGATTACTCCAAAAGTCTGCGATGGATATGAATGAAATCTTTTGGAGGGGTGGGGTGTGGCACAATGAACAATGGTGGCGATCTGGATCATGATCCGGATTCAGGAATTTTTTTTAAGGATTCTGATTAGCCAGAACATTAAGACCTCTGGGTATAACACATGCGCAGTGTAACTGATGATGCATGACCTCTTTCTTTCAGAGAGAGAGAGACAGAGAGAGAGCGGGGGATGGGGGGTAACAACTGTAGAATCAGCGTTTTTTTCACATTAAACTCGGTGAAATTGCAGTTGAGTTCGACCAAAGCACACTTGGTGATTGTTGGAAAGAGTGACGACGACGGTTTAGGTGAGTTTTATTTTGTTTCTGTCCAGTTTGAATGAAGTGTTTTACGATGCTCCGCTACGTACAGCTGATCTCAACATAAAAAAAAAAATACACGTGGATGATGGCGCAAGCTGCACGGAGAGGGGGGGCAGAGGTCTGCGCTCTCCGAGTGACATTCTAGTTCTTCATAGATCAAGCCTCGTAATTAAAGTGCTCCAAATTGATGCATTTATCTTTTAATTTGTTCAAATGTTTTTTTCCGGGGGAGCATCACACCACAGTGTCTCAGAATCCTGTGGGAAACACTGTATTACATCATCCAAAGCTGCCCCCCCCAACTTCAAAACTCATTCCTGCGCCGCTGGTGCTTCCCCTCAGCTTTCTTTCTCTCCGCCACCATGGCTCCGGTCCCAAACAAACTGAAACATGATACAGCGTGCGTTTTGCATACGTAACAGTCGGAAACTGACGATTTTATCCTCCACCGCCAACAATGAACCTGCATTTGGCGGGTGGCGGGGGCTAATTTCAGACCCTGCTTATAACAGAGGCTTTAAATTGGCCAATTGTTCTATTCATGGGGTGTAAACTGAAAAAAAGATAGCAATGAATTAATTGATTGCATCGCACTTCATCAGAAGTCTTTACGAGCACAATGATCATCATCAGTTTTGACATTTAATTATTATTTTATCAAACTCAAAGACCAAAATAAAGGTCAAGATAATAATGCTAATCTATTTAACACGGATCATCACAAAAGAGCTTCACAAAAGGCAACGTATGATCTATACAGTAATGTATACAGTTTGAACTAGTGATTAAAATACCCCTCCATTCATAAAGTCTTGTCATGTGACCTTTCCCTATCGATCTGTGGACGCTAGCTTGCCAGAATCCCAGCCATGCAGCGAATGGCAAATAACACGGATGAATGCATTTTAGACTGCTAATTTAATGACAAACTAACTCATTAAAAATCTCCGTGCTTAAACTAAATCCCGACATCAACCGTCATAACAGAGAGGGAGGCCGCGGAAAGTCATATTTCGGCAGGACTTTAGACTAATTGGAAGAGATGGATGCAAGCGGAGCTTAGAGGAGGCACTTCTGAAGGCATAAAAGTAAATAGCAAGACAAAATGATTCCCATGACTGCACTAAGTCTTCCTATTTAATACTTATTGCCTGGACCTTATTTATTACCACAAGTGTATTTCTCTCCAGCCACACATATCAGTCGATTACTTTTATGCCGGTCCAACTTTGTTGCAACATCAGCTTATAACACTCCTTTTAGATTAGTATTAGGGCCTCTTTCTTTGCACTGCTTGTTGGAATTAGTCTCATTTGCCAATACCTCAACTGGTGATCCGCTGAATTAAATGATACATGGCTGTAAGGGTAGATGTTTATTTGTATTCATCTCGCACTCTTAAGATAATAAATATGCAGCACAAGCAAGTATGTGTTTGCATTTTAGGGATTCTTCTAAAGAAATCAGTGAGCTTTTAAAAAGCCCCTTTGTATCCGGCTTCAGGCACAACAGTCAATACCCACTGCTTTCCATCTAATGGTCCGCCTCTTAGGGAAACACAAAGCTGCAAGCTATTCTTTATTTGCTGTTTTGTAACTAGCAATTTGGGCTCCCTTTTTTTTCATGATTAGCTGACTAGAAACTTTTATAAAAGGGGGAATATTTTGAAATTAAACATTGAAGCTATTTAATACCAAGAGGAGGTTCCTGGACTACTATCCCTTCATGGCCTTTATCTTTACTAAACAGGACCATTGTACAATAAACAATTGTGTCTACTACTGCACTTAACTTTCTCCATTTAATTATAGTCCATTACAGAAATGAGGTCATAACAGTAAAAGGGAGAGTTTTTCATGATTTCCATTTTTTTCTTTAATTTATACTGCCTGCTGAATGCCGATGAGGTCAGCAGCTTATTTTTGCGAAACTGAACTCTTGTTTTTTTTCTCATTTAATGTGCTCAAAGCTCAGCAACACCTGTTCCAGACAGGAGATATCATTAAGCGTGGTGCTGCAGAGAGCCCGCATGATCGCAGAAATCTAATTTTAATGCACCTGTGGATCCTCCCATGCCGTGTCTCTGAAAGTCACTCTCTCCTCAGGACCTACTTTCTTTGGCAACGGTCACTGCTACACCCAACAGCACTGTCACACACACTGATGCCAAGGAAGATTTCTGTGCCTATGAAAAGCATAAATACTAGGGGTGGGGAAAACAAATGGATTAACCTATGTATCGCAGGTTGTTTTTTTTACGATTTTGAAATAGATTTTTTAATGCCATAATCGATATATTTGCTTCATTTGAGTCTATGTGGAGGTCGAAGAAAGTTACCGCTTTTATTGTTGTAGTCTGAGTAGCATGACGTCATATCCGTTCCGTATCTGTCAACCAAAACAAACCGCAGCAAGCCGAAATGAGAAAGTAAACACTACACATCCAGTAAAGTATGGAAACGCTTTGGGTTTCACACATTGCAGGAAAAGCAGAACTAGACATCATGGCTAAAGCTGGATGCTAACTCTGTCATGGACAGGAAACGTTATCGTATTGCGATCGTATAACGTGTGGTCAAGCTCATCTCCGTGGTCAAATGGGCCGACGCTACAACTGTAGAGCATCCATATACTGATATTTATGTTAAATGCATTCAAACGGCCCCGATGGAGCTGACCATGGATGTATAAAGAGAACGGAGCTGACCGGAGAGCTAGAGACGGACTTGGCGAAGTTAGAGGAAGTATACACGTGTGACTGCGTCCGGTTTTCAAAATAAGATGTTAACAAAGGGAACTGTCTATACAAAATACATATATGGAAATAAGTTTGATTGGATTATATTCACCAGAAGTATAAAACATTACATATCCATTATAAATAAAAAATAAAATACCACTTATTTGAGAGGGAAATGTCTTTATTCTTTGATTTTTGGGTTGCTGGAAAAAAACGTAATAAATAATTCCTGGCAATGACTGATATATTTGACTTCATGACATTTCTGACTACATACATGCTGAAAATGAAAAATTTTTAATGTATTAATTTAGATATAAGTGTATGATTCAACTTTTTCCCATGGTGTAGTGTAAAAAAGTTAACAAAAATTGCAATACTTAAAAATCGCAATACACATTGAGTCGGCACCCAAGTATCGTGGTAGTATTGAATCAAGAGATAGGTGCATCGTCCCGGCCGTAATAAATACACACTACATTTACAAAAGTTGCAGATGCTCTTGCATACTCCACAAAGCCAACTCCTCTCCATCCCTCGTCCTCCTCTGTGATCATTTTAATTTCAGTAGGGGGATATCCATCAGGAATAATGGTTTCTACCTGGATTCCCCTCATCAGTTTGCTTCATGAAAAGAGCAATATGCTGCGTAGTCAGTGTACACCGAGAGCTTTACAATTGGCTTTCAAACTCACAGAGCCGCAAAATAACTCATTCCGAAAATAGTGAAAGCAAATAAATTGCTGGGAGCGCCAAGAACAGTTACACTAAATGATGCGGTCTGACTGATTCTGCTTTATGTTGGCTGTGATAGCGCCGAGCAGACGTCAACCTCAAAGTGCCATTGTGGTCCCTGAGAGGCTGTAACGAAGCCTGGACGACAAGCAGAGTCAAACCGGAGGGCGCTGCGGAATACTAAACACCCGAGTCAATGCCAGCTGACGGCTCATAACAGATTGAGTGATTTCAACCCGACTGCAATCCCAAAATCCAGCCGGATCTCAGGTGTTTTATCAGCATCTGGAAGAGAGATTCTTCTGGATGTATGCTGTCGTGAAAAGCAATAGGGAAAACTTTGCATTCGAAAGCGGGCGATTGCTTTTTACATAAAGATTTCATACAGGCCGCCTATATCCATCTCATTTCGCACACAGAGGTCTTAGGTGGTGATGAATGTGAGAAAAAGGAAGGCGATGCTCTCAAACAGCATATAGATGAAAGTGTTGCAGAGAGCACCAACATCATGTGGTGAATTCCACTGAAGTTTTCTCCTCAGACCTTAAGAAACCGGCTTGAAAATAACATTTCTTTCTACCCACGAGGTACAAGAATAAAAGGCAGGCAATTAGTGAAAAAGAACTGAGTACATCTGCTGTTAACCTCTTCCACTCCTACCCTCTTTTTCATAGACCCAATTTTGTCAGTTTTAGGGGGGTACAGGGGGTCTTTAGGGGGAGATAGCAGGTCAACAGTAGATGTCACATAGAAGTGGTGTACATCATCTGAAAGCTGGGAACCTGGAGATTAATTTGAGATGCAGCTCAGCACTGTGTCAAGTTGTTCTAGTCATTAATCTGAAATTTTAAAAAAAGATTAATGAATTAATGAATTAAAATGAATTGTAAAAGTGTGTAATGATTGAGAACATTATGATTCAAGTATATGATGTCTATTCCGATGTTCTTATATGTCTCATGTGTTGTGGCAGCAATTTTTGGGTTGATACCATTTGTTACGATTTGGTGACATTTGAAGATTTCTGCATGAATTGCATTTTTTGGCGAGCACTTCTGTTGTGTAAACTGCTCAGAAACCCTCTTATTGTCAATCTAGCTAGGTAGGCCATCCATCCTCTGAATGCTCTAGGTCTCTAGTTGGTGGCTGTAAAGTTTAATGAGGCTGTGATTATCCTAGAGGTCATCACAGGTCATTTCTATACAGTGAGGTCAAGTTTCAAAAAAATGATCTAACTACAATGAAATGTCTACTATGGGGACTAACATCATCACACATGAATACAGTTGGGCTCATTGGATCCACAAGAGTCTCAGCTTTACAGTGATATCCAATTTATGTAATTCAAGACTGTTTAGGGACCCCAGTATGCAGAAATAATCAAATAACACCATTTTTAGAATAGGCGAAAATAACACATTTATACTGCATTCAGAAAACTGCATGTGATTATCATAAAGTGGGCATGTCTGTAAAGGGGAGACTTGTGGGTACCCATAGAACCCATTTTTTTCACATATCTGGAGGTCAGAGGTCATGGGACCCCTTTGAAAATCCCCATGCCAGTTTGTCCTCGCCAAAATTTAGCGTAACTTTCGTAGCGTTGTTTATCGTTCTTCCTGACATGCTAGCATTGGTACCAATGGATTTCTTTGTTTTTTTAGTTTCATATATGCAAGCGTATCAGGCATGTTTTTCACTCGCACATCTCACACAACAAATACGCTCTTGTTTTAATCTATAATCTGCACCGTCACGGGCGTAACCGCAACTTGAAGCATTTAGTTTAAGCTTCAAGTCTGTTGTTTCAACAATAGCCATGTGACCATGAGGTTGATGCCCAATAAAAAGGCATGGCATAACTGTGTCTCTGGCCGCAGGGCAGTGGCGATGCAATCAGCTGTGTGTCTGTACTGGTAGTTCCGTTAGCTGTTAGCTGAAACACACTGTCCAAAACAATAAAAGTGTGCAAACTATTTTACCCCACTGTGTCTCTGGCCACAGAGCTAGAGGCTGAGCAGAGGCGATCACTTGCGACCCCTAACAGCCGGGGCCGGTTAAGAGTAGTGAGTGAGGAGTCAGCAGTTAATCAATGGCAGTATCAGTTACAGGCAACAAAAGGTTGTTTTGAGAAAGTGTGAGTCACTGCAACCACGAGAGCTCCTTGAGCATGCAGCCATAAGTGAGCACCGAAAAAATATTATGCAGTTTGTGCAGCAGGATGCGAGATGAGCCGTGGACAGACACAGAGATGCACACATATGACCAATCTCATTATCTCCAGGTAGAGATAATAAAACTAGAGATTAGAGAATTGAGAAAGTTTGCTAAAACATGTTTCTGAAAAGAAATAGGCATTACAGTAACAGAATATTGATTCATATTGGATCAGCGCTGCCTAGTTTGACCATTTGATCGGAGTTCACGAGTTTAACGAGCTGCGATTGAGACTGCTCGGCTCCAGCTCGGCTGTGATTGGTTGTTTTGGCTCGGGCGCGGTCAAAACTTGCAAATGGCATTAGGAGCACTAAGAGGAGGCAGAGGAACATTAAGTTTTTTTCACAGGTTATTTGTCTCCTGCACCACTTTCAGGATATAGTGACCATTTTATAAAAATGTTTTTTTTATCATATTTGCTCAAAGTTACCAACTGCAGCTGGAAGGTACTGCCCCTTAGGGACTAACAGAGATGTAAAGGCAGGTTTCATCCTTACAGTGCAGGGAACCACAAAACGACCACAAAGAGAAACGAAATGACCACAAAATGACGCTGCAGTGTCTCATAATCTATCCATGGCTGTTGGCTATTCAGAGTTGCAATTAGCAGCTATTTATTTAGGTTACTCCATATATTTAAAGTTATTTATTTGGCATTAATTTATTCCTGTGTGTACACTTTATTGGTGCCAAGAAACCCAAGCTTGAAATGTGAGTCACATTTTAACTCATTTTACAAAGTTTGTAAAGCTGCCCCCGCAACCGTGTTAATGTGAGCCAGAAATCACACTGACCACTAATTACTCTCAAACACAATTTTACATCATTTAAAATTGGCTAAAAACAAGAGTGGTTGAGTTGCACTAATGATGTTTTCAGAGCTTTAGAAGATGAGATTCTTAAAGGGGAAAAAAAGAATATATATATATATATATATATAGTATTCTGGAGGCTGTATAACATGATGGTAAAAATACTGCAACCTGCTGACCTGACACATCCTGCATGCTGGAACATGCCTCCCAATGTAGTAACAGAGGCAGATGTGCTGGCTGGATCATCTCTTCGAAAAGTATTTGTTCAGCTGACATATTGAACGCCTGGGAATGAAGCAGTATTGATGTCAGCCACCCCCCCCCCCCCAATTCCTTCATGGGCATCGGAGGGACCATCGATGGGAATGATTCACATGGAAGGCGACTCAGAGTAGGAAATAACAGGGTCAAAAGATCCAAGGGCACTTTGCTGTGGTTTTTCTTTTTTTCAGTCGGGATCTTCATCAATAAATGGACCAAGTTGTGTTTATGGTCATTGCTTCGAGTGTTGTATTAACAATCAATGAGGGTCACAAGGTCAAAGCTTTTAGGGAGGATGTCTACAGGATATAAAACACAATCAATGAGGGGGATGCATAAAGAGTGCGTCACTCACCCTGAGTGAGACGCTGTAAATTAGTTTTCAATACTGAATATTAAAGGGTAACTTCCGTATTTTTCAACCTGGACTCTATCTCTCCATGTCACTTAAGCCTCGGACGCACCAGGAACGTCAGGAGCGCGTGGCGGCTGCGTTACCTGTTGTTTTTTATTTCGCCGTCCGTGTTAACAGGTTAGAGCAGCCACACTGCCCGTCACATACGCGTCTCAGCTGCGTCTCTTCTAGAGAATAGAGGTCTCGCCTATTTTTGACGCGTACCGCGCCATCTCACAGCAGCAACAGACAGTGAAGGTGATCTATTGACTGTATATTGACATCATACCACCAAGATTACTACAGTTTCGATGTCTATCTGTAGAATATGTTACGGAGATGGAAAAAAAGTAAAGACTTATTTTTAAAACACTTCCTGCTTTCATTTAAAAATAAAAGCCCTCAATCATTTTTTTTGTGGACAGAATTCCCTCATTTGTTAACACAAGGCTTTTATTCTGAAATATGAGCAGTCAGTGCTGTGGAAAATGCAGTGACTTAGAGAGCTCCATGAATTGATAAAGTATGGGGTTTAAATCAACACTTCCTGCTTTCATTTCAAAATAAAATCCCTCAAGCGTTTTTTCTGTGGACAGAATTCCTTCATTTGTTAACACGAGGCTTTTATTCTGAAATATGTGCCAAACAGTGTTCTAGAACATGCAGTGACTTGGAGAGCTCCATGAATGAATATAGTACGGAGTTGTAATTGTGGATTATTACTATTATTTACTAATTACCACACGTTCCTTAACCTTTCTCTGTCTAAAATAAATATAAATGATATTTATAATGAAATGAAATGGCCATTAAAAGAGGCAAACTCTATGTAGAAAGAAAGGGCTGACAGTAGCAGCTGCAGCAGCAGAAACGCAGCTGAAATGCAGCTGGTGTGAACGCGTCAATCACGCAGCCACCAAGCAGCAGCCGCCACGCGCTCCTGACCTTCCTGGTGTGTCTGGGGCTTTAGTCACAGTGACTAATGGGGACAACATTTTTCTAAATTGTTCAGTATAGAGGGAGAACGCTGTAACCGGCAGCCGCTAAACGAGCTGCGAGGGCATGTGAGTAGCGTCAATGTAACATTATGTCCACTAAAAGTGCTTGTTTTTGCTCCTGACAGGCTCAGATCATTATACACATAACACACACAAAGCATAAGACTGAGGGGTGGGTGGGGCCTGTCATTTGGGGCGGAGCCACAATTAAGACCAACCCCAACTCTCGAGGCATATTACCGCATTGCGACATCTGGAAGGGGACATATCACTGAAGCAGCTTCACAGATGTTTGCCTGCTAGGCAAAACCCTACTTGCACATCACATATCTCATTTTCCACCTCCATTACCACCTCACTTAACCGACCGAGGTTTGCTCCAGATAGGTTTCAAACCCATTTACACCCATTCCCCAAGTAGTGATAATACCCCTGCACTATCCAGCTGCTGCTACGGCCATCTGATAACATCACTCCAGCCAAAGTGTTGATTTACTGAATGTCTATGGGAAAGATGAGTCGATGATGTCACCAATAAAGGGTGGCTGTGGTTTTCTATTGATTAGTGGATTGAGTGTGAGCTGTCAGGCACTCATACATGTACACTACCTTTGAAAAAGAGGCTGTATGTACACTGATTGTCACTGTGGGTCGTTGGTTAGATCAGCTGCCTCCCAGCCAAACAGTCTGAGGTTTCTAACTCCAATTTCAGCCATCATACTTGTTTGATCGTAGCCATACTTCAGAACATTGTGCCTTTTGTAGTAGTTACATCACACAGTAACAGTAGACGTAAGTGAAAATGCCAATGAATGCCATGCTGCTGCAGCTTTAAGACATTAAAGGTGCAGTACGTAGGATTTAGCAGCATCTAGTGGCAAGGTTGCAGATTGCAGCCACTTGAAATTTCTCCCATGTGCCAAGCATGTAGGAGAACTACGGTGGCCGACGTGGAAATACGAAAACGTTAACGGCCAGCCCATTGTCATTCCCAGGGCGTCAAATACCGAGGATTTGTCACGGGCCTTCGGTGTGTGTTACCGCTGCACGAGGCACCCTTTAGCATCGGTATGGAACGCACCGGGCGTTCAATTAACTACAATGTAAACCCATCCGCGGCAACAGTAAACACTCCGAGAAAGTGATGTAGTTTTAAGAGCGAAAAGAGACACACGGCAGGAGGGGATGGGTGGATGGGTCCAACAAACACAAGACTTTCATTCAGGAGACCGCTGTTCGTGTCCCGTGTGTCAAGTTTCACTTTCACGTTACAATCAGCTGTTCGTTCGTGTCCCCTCGTTCACAACATTCAGTGTCATTTTCACTGTACAAACATAGTTTTAAGCTCAACTATGTAGTTCTTTCCCAAACCTAACTATAGTGGGTTTGTTGCCTAAACCTAAAGTGACGCCAAGGGGCGTGATAAAGCGACTGCATGAGACGAGTTAGGATGATAACGTGTTGGAATGTCCCTGTCTAGAGCCATTGTTTGGTTTGTCTGTTCTGGGCTACTGTAGAAACATGGCACCGGCTCCATGAAGAGGACCCGCTCCGTAAGTAGATATGAACGGCTCATTCTAAGGAAACAAAAAACAAAATTCTTATTTTCAGGTGATCATACACTAAAAAAAAACAAAATATTATATTCCATTTCTGCCAATAAATCCCCCTAAATGCTACACAAGGTCCCTTTAACAACCAACATCAACATTTTTTTAATGTTTTTTACTGCTATTCTGATATTTATGTCCCACAGTATTGTACAGTTCATCGCTGTCCAGTGAAAACCATGTATCTCATATTTGGTCTTTTTTTTGTTGTTTAAATGCTAGAGTTAACTCTCCTCCATCTTATGTAGAAAACAACCCAGTAAACTGTCTAAAAACGCATCATCACAAGCTTAAAACACGGCTGTTTTATATTCCGTGGCAAGCTGACATTTTGGAGATACGTGGTTTTCATCGGACAGTGCAGATATATTATTACCTCCCCCCCATACTCAACAACACAGCCATCACCTCTCTCCCTTGACTCAATTTCAGAGGCATTTCAGTGGTGCATCATTCCAGCTGAAGAATAGAGGGCTTATCGTTTCAAGTTGAGGTTACGGTAAATAGTTGAAGTGTCTCAGTACTTAACATAAATAAAGCCACGCCACAGACTGGCTATATTTTCCAGAGTTTTTTTTTTTGTTGTGGCCTGGGGCTCTCTGTGGACAGTCGACCAGCAGCTGAGCCTCTCAGATAAGCTCCCAGCCAGAGAGAAAAGAGAGGGAACAAAAAAAAAAGACGAGTGAAATAAAGAGCAGGCCAACAGCACTGTGTGATTGAGAAGGGCTCCATTTCACAGTAAAAAGCAGACGAAAGAGGGAGGAGGTCGCCGTCAACAGAAAGGGAATGGGGGGAGGGGTGGTGGTGGTGGTGGTGGGGTGCGGGGATAAAAGGCACAACATAGTATTAGGATACGGCCTGTGGGAGCTGTTTGGGGGGCAGAAATGGGAGAAAGTTGCGAGAGCATGTCGGTGACTGCACCCTTCAGTGCCGCACTGCAGGGAAGTTTGGTCGGCCTCACACTAATGGTGGTGACGGCAAGCACTGAATGCTGAGATGCACTCCGTCTATCCGTCTGGCTGACTGACCCTCTGACTGTCTGTCTATCTCTATGAACCACTCTGAGCCTCTCCCCTCACTGTTTGCTGATGTGTTGCTGGTGTTCAAAGGATATGATTTAAAAAAAAACATTTCCCTTTGGAAGTAGTTGGGGATGCACCGATACCACTTTTTTCAGACCGAGTACAAGTACAAGTACTTACATTTGGATACTCGCCCAACCGCGTCATGCCCCCAGGGCGGGGCTTGGCCCACGTAAAAGGCGCCAGGGGTCTGAGGCGATGTCTGCAACCTACCCGACCCGTCTTGAAACACGGACCAAGGAGTCTAACGCACGCAGAGGGTGCAGTGTCCCCAGTTCACCCGACCAGTAGAGTTACTGTAGCAGCCATGACGCTGCGTATATTGTACCAGTATGTCTCCACCACATCATTTAGTTTAGCTGCGAGGTTGTCAGCTGTGTGTCTGCCTGGAATAACGTTAGCGAGTGCCTGACAGACCGTGTGTGTGTGTGTGTTTGTGCTGCGTTCTCAGCTGTAGCGTTGCCGGTTGCTTCGTGCTCGCCGTTGTCACACACATACAGTCTGTCAGCGCGGCGTAACGTTAGCGAGTGTCCGACAGACTGTGTGTGTGTGTGTGGTGGCGTTATAGCTGTGAACGTAGCAGTAGCAGTGTGTGTACAGTTTACTTGTCGGTGAATAAACGCTACAACTCCTCAAGACCTGAGCCAACTTCCTGTACTGTTAAGGTGGACCAGCTATTCCCCTTTAAGTGAAGAGCCGCTCCTCTGAGTTTTGCTCAGCTTTTTATTTATTTTTTAATATTTCTTTTAACCGTTTAACCGATAAAATTAATAATTTAAAATTCTTAATGATGGTTAACGATTAAATGGTAAATTATTAACATCCCTAATTCACAGTGTATGTTTTTACACAATTTATTCACACGATTA
>CAKAKR010067005.1:54090-70280 GCA_916700685.1 Adelosebastes latens | reverse complement strand
CCCTCTGACTGTCTGTCTATCTCTATGAACCACTCTGAGCCTCTCCCCTCACTGTTTGCTGATGTGTTGCTGGAGTTCAAAGGATATGATTTAAAAGGTCCCATTTCTCTTTGGAAGTAGTTGGGGATGCACCGATACCACTTTTTTCAGACCGAGTACAAGTACAAGTACTTACATTTGGATACTCGCCGAAACGAGTACCGATACGAGTACTTCTCTGTGCCAAAAAACCCTCGTTAACAGCCAGCTGGAGGGTGTGAGCGACTAACGGCAGGCGGTGCGCCGCAACCAGCTCTAGGTCGGCTTGGAAAGGCTCGGGATGAAGGTGCTTCCCGGGGCCGTGGCCAAAGTGTCACCGGGGCGGACAGTCCTTAGTGCGCCCCAACCGCGTCGTGCCCCCAGGGCGGGGCTTGGCCCACGTAAAAGGCGCCAGGGGTCTGCGGCGATGTCTGCAACCCACCCGACCCGTCTTGAAACACGGACCAAGGAGTCTAACGCACGCAGAGGGTGCAGTGTCCCCAGTTCACCCGACCAGTAGAGTTACTGTAGCAGCCATGACGCTGCGTATATTGTACCAGTATGTCTCCACCACATCATTTAGTTTAGCTGCGAGGTTGTCAGCTGTGTGTCTGCCTGGAATAACGTTAGCGAGTGCCTGACAGACCGTGTGTGTGTGTGTGTTTGTGCTGCGTTCTCAGCTGTAGCGTTGCCGGTTGCTTCGTGCTCGCCGTTGTCACACACATACAGTCTGTCAGCGCGGCGTAACGTTAGCGAGTGTCCGACAGACTGTGTGTGTGTGTGTGGTGGCGTTATAGCTGTGAACGTAGCAGTAGCAGTGTGTGTACAGTTTACTTGTCGGTGAATAAACGCTACAACTCCTCAAGACCTGAGCCAACTTCCTGTACTGTTAAGGTGGACCAGCTATTCCCCTTTAAGTGAAGAGCCGCTCCTCTGAGTTTTGCTCAGCTTTTTATTTATTTTTTAATATTTCTTTTAACCGTTTAACCGATAAAATTAATAATTTAAAATTCTTAATGATGGTTAACGATTAAATGGTAAATTATTAACATCCCTAATTCACAGTGTATGTTTTTACACAATTTATTCACACGATTAATTCATAATGTCTTATTTATGTATTTAACATTGAACACTTTGTGAATGTACTATTCTGTTAGTCAACATATGTAAATTAATCTGAGTCTTTTGAAAAGCACAAAGATGCTAGCTGACAGGGTGCGGTACAAAGCTCAACAGCCATAATATTTGGCTAAATTTACACTGACATTGTGCATCATGAGATTAGATGGGAGGGGGGGGTCCTTTGAGAGCAGTTTATATTCTCATCAACCTTGAAATGCTGTCTTATTTGCTGCAGATCAATACATTATTTCTCTTGAAAGACTAAAAAACTTGCTGATAGTTGAAGCAATCAAGAGAGAGAGAGAGAGAGAGAGAGAGTATCCAGAGACAGTCTGCCTGCAGGCATGTCGACTGAATCATAATGGAAACCTTTGCTGCTTCATTACACAATCTTAGCAAAACTAATAAGGGGCCAGTATGTGGATAGTTTACAGGGACAAGACCTGTATAAATTATATATAAAGACTATTGTGTGTAAATGAACAGATGGGATCTAATGCACGCTCAGATGTGTGCTTAGCCGAGGCAAATGAAGGAGGCAGAGGGTGGTTATATTCTGCTTTTCAAAGAGATAAAATGCTTCTGCTTTTTTTTTTTTCCCAGTTATTTCTTGGCTTTGACGGGGAAGTTGGGGGAATTGTTGGTGCACAGAAGGATTATGAATCTGCTGCAAAGCAAACACATTTCTCGTGAGTCGCTGTGTTGATTTGAATGTAAATTAGGAGTCCTGCGTGCTTCCCTGAAATATACTGTCACCTGTGATATCAGCTTTGTAGCTCTTGTTCATCCGACCTCTGTCCCAAAAGTGTTTCCAAATTAAATATTCAGCGCGAACAAATGCGAGAACAAATGGTGCATCACTTCAAGTCCTCAGATCCAAGTTTAACAACGGGGAGCCCTGTGAATTTTAAGCCTCTTGTTTGTTTTATTTATTTGCTTGTCTGCGGGAAAACAAACTTACTACTAATGCACTTTGGCACAAGCGTTAACCCGTTTATCTTCAATTAGTTATCTCTTTGTCACTCACTAAAATAATCCAAAGTAAAAACCACTAAATGCCACCGTATTTGCCAGTACTGGAAGGAGCCACTGTAACATTGTGTGCACCAGGAAACAAAAGGCCAAAACCAGTTTTATCACCAAATGTGAATTTGGTTTTGCATCTAACAAAAGATGCAATCGTCAGCTGTTGGGTTGCAGATAAATATAGAGACATGGATATTTCTTCACAGCCCTGGCAAATTTGCTGTGATGTTTCACACAAACAATGGCAACTTTAATTATCTGTTATCAGCTGTTAATTGCACCAAGAATTTGTGTCGGAGCCACTTTGCAGTCGTAAGATATTTCAGAGCCAACAAAATTAGACACGAGCGAGCCAGGAACGTTGAAGCTTGCAGGGACACAAAGTAATACACTCTGATATCTTATCAAAAGATAATACAATGTGAGTTGAAAATGTAATAAACCCACTATAATAAATGAGACTTAATGAAGAAATGCTTGTTTGTTTGTCTTTAAGATGAAAAAGGAGGACACAGACATATTGATCAGTGGATAAAGGATAAAAGTCAATTCATCACTTTACTTTAAATGCAGGACAAGAAGAACAACCAGTCCTCCAAATGAAATGACAAAATACGTTTCTACGCTAGAGGGTTTTTGTCACTTGAACATTAACAGATGTTGTTTGGGGGCATTTGCTGAAACAACTTGTTCTTCTTGGGAGGACAAGAACATTTTTATTTTCTGGTGCAAATAAAGATAAACAAGACTAGCTTGAAACCTGGTATATGGCCACATTGCTACAGGGATAGCCAGTAGTGTCTACAATGGGAATTCCTGGGTATTAAATGTTAATTTGCATTTTTCTGTAGTTGTCCCAGTAATATCTGTTCTTAAAGGTCCCATATTGTAAAAAGTGAGGTATTCATGTCTTTTATATTATAAAGCAGGTTTAAGTGCTGTATAAATACTGTTAAACTATCAAAACGCTCAATATACGGAGAAATACACACAGCCCGTATTCAGAAATTGTGCGTTTGAAACAAGCCGTCAGGATTTCTGTCCATTTGTGATGTCACAAATATACAATATTTAGACTATTACACGGTTTTAAATGTAAACATTCTAAATGTGTCACAGTTTATTTCCTGTTGCAGTGTATGTAAATAACATTAGCTGACAGGAAGTAAATATGGACCCAAACTGTTGCCTAGCAACGCAATTCCGTTGAAATTCTGTTGAAATGTCCTAAAACGGAGCATTTCAGGCAGAGGGTAAATACAGGCATATTCAGGCAGACAGTATGAGGAAAATAAAGGTTTTTTTGAACATTATAGCATGTTAACATGTTCTAGTAGAAACACAAAATACAAATATGAACCTGAAAATGAGCACGATATGGGACCTTTAAAGTGTCAGTAGGCAGTATAGTTTTGGCATCATTAGGCTAAAAATCCCATAATAACCTTTCAGCATATTGTAATTCAAGTGTTCTGAGAGATAACTAGACTTCTGCTCCTCCTCATGGCTCTGTTTTCAGGCTTTAGAAAATCTAACCCGTGACGGGAGACTTTGGCCAATCACAGGTCATTTCATTGAGAGAGAGCGTTCCTATTGGCTGTGCTCCGGTCATGTGACCGGAACTTGGCGTTCCTTCACCAGATTTTACAATGGCGGCGTCGTCAAAAACTTTCTAATTTTACAGCTAAACCGTGCACTACAAGATGATTCTGAAAACATCTGAGGAGAGAAATAGGCATTAACGTAACATAATATTGATTCTTATTTGATCAGCGCTGCCTAGTTTGACCGTTTGGTCTGCATTGAGATGGCCTTCAATGATGACAAGCCATGTTTTGCCAGTGAGGGAGATGCCGCCCTACACCATGACACTGCCCCCACCAAAAGCTGTTACTCCATCGGTGCAACAATCAGCATAGCAGGAGAATACACCGCTGCATTGGCAGAGAATTTGGGCAAATTTTACTTGGGCGCTACCCACATAATCAGCTGTGCTGCTCATCCCACAAATGCATGATCCTTAAAAGTTGGACATCATTGTGAAGGTAAATAAACAGGCTTTCAAGCGATGTTAAAATACAATTCCAATTAGCATTGTAACAACAGAGGAATTATCGACCAACCACAAAATTCAAAAATTTTTTCCCGAGTTTATATATTTTCATTAAAAAAGGCTCAGTAATTTCATAAAACAGCTGGTCACTGTAGTTTTTATTAAATGTGACTCAAACAGTAGCTAATAATGCATTTGTTAGGGACTATCTTCAGCGGCGGATTAATCCCCAGTTGGTGTTCTAATGAGTATTTCCAAAAGCAGGACGGTGTATGTGGGATGGAGTCAAGATAAACTACAGTGTGTGTGTTCATGTGTGGCTAATTGATGTGTTTTTGATGACACACATTATACCTGTTAGTAGATATATTCATTTGTTGGTTTTGGTGTTGTCATTTGATTTGTTGACAATAAGAAAAATATTTAATATCTCCGGTCTTATCCTTTAACTCTGGTATGTTATTGCTATTTTTGCAGTTTTTTCCTTAACGAGGACGGCTGATCAAACAGCAATTAAGCAGATGAAATATTGATTGTAATACTGCTGGGTGTTCTTTGATCACTTCATCAGTATGTACGGGAGTCACAGTAGTTTTCCCTCTCTGACTTTCTCTGATTTAGTCTATAAGTGAATATTCTACTAAGTTTCCTACGTTGTCCCCTTGTGCAGAAGAACGATGAATATTTATGAAGGTCATATATCTGAGCTGTGGTCTGACACGCTGAATCTCCGTCGACGCAGCCATCATGCTTCATAAAGCTTACATTCAATCTTTTGAAGAGTTATTTAAAGCAGGTTAGCCATGCTGGTATAGCAGCATCCAATTTAATTAACATTCTGGGATATAAAAAGTCCAAAAGATCATTTGCCAGAGCTATTAGGTTTCCTGCCTCAAAATGAAGTTCAGTTTTTGACCCGCGGAGCCCTGGGGGTGCAGATTCCCTCCCGCGCTAAATCCCGACGCGTCAATTAACAGGGGAGACATCCATCAAACGCGGCGCTCCCGAGCTGCGGCTCCAGCACTGCCAAATGTTAATGAACCCCCCTGCAATTATCAACATGAAGACAGATGCAGTATAAGTCTATAAACATGCTATGAAGATGGAGATCACGATCAAACAAGCCCCTATATAGAATGTGTGCTGGTAGAGCCTGGAGTTATGAAATTAATTCATGAAAATGCTCCAGAAAAAAAAAAAGTGGAAAATTGATATATTTGCTACGGCTGTCAGGAAGTGTGGGGTTGTATTGTTATCATCTCATATACGAGTGTGTGTGTGTGTGTGTGTGTGCTGGGCGTGCATGTGGAAAATTATTTCACAGCTCCATTGTGCAGTGGCCATAAAAAAAGCTCATAGATTTTTCCTCTGTTTTCTTCACATTTTTTTCCTCTTGGCAGTGTGATCTTTACGTAATCTATAGCGTTTAAGAGCTCGATCGGAGGAAATTCTTCAGGAGTTCAGGGGTAGTTAAAGGAGGTATGAAGTTGGTATGAAATACCAAGCGACGGCACTCGATGCTCTATTCCTTTGAAATCCTGTGAAAGCGAGCGGACTTGCTCGTGTAAATGTCAAAGAAATGACTTTGTTTTGACATGTTGAGAGCTCTCCATTTCACTCACCAATTGTTTTTGCTGCGTAAACCTCCTTTTATACAATGACATGCAATTTTTTTGTCTCTTCCTCTCAAGGGACATTTCTTTTATGTAGTTGAACAAACATGCACACAAAAGACAGACAACCGTAAATGCACGGCGCTGAATTTTACCAAAAAAGAAATCCCACTTTTCATATAATTGTATAGAAAAAAAATGTGTGGAAAGGCGTTTAAGATGACAGGTTTCTCTGTATCTTCTGTCCTACCCCTTAAAATAACAGCAAACACTGGCCACATCTCCCTGCTGTCTTCTCAGCTGTCATCCAGGACACCTTCAATAAACTTAATAAACAGTAATTGTTTATTGTCGCTCCGTTTACCCGGCCATCACATCAGGCTCGGCTGTAAGGGGCTGCTCTGAATTTAAATATGCTTCAAAGGAGCTGCAGAGCGTCAGTGGACAGACAGAGGCACATTTACTGGTAGTCTGTGGATCTATTGAGCAGTGACAGTGACTGTCTGATGTGCCATTATCGCTGATGGTTGAGAACGGGACTGTCATTAAAGGGAGGGGCAGGTTTTCGGGGGGGATGTATAGGATCAGTAACAGCTCTGCTTCATCCATTTGTGACACATTACAGGTGTTATCATCATTGGCTTTTTGGGGGGATCTGTAATATGTCGTCTACTACCCGGACTCACGGGAAGGCGTATAAGTAGCGTGACATTACACAAACATTCTGTGTGACATGAGGACGCATTTTAGCCTTTTTGCGTTAACGTCCGCAGTTAAAGGGACTCCATGTAAGAATCAGAAATTGTTTATTAACAGCGACACCTGTGGCCGTTAAGTCAACGAAGGTCAGCGTCCTGTTGCTCGTGCTTGTGCTCGCTCTACATAGACATGAAGCATCGCTCAAAACAGTGAGGCGACACACGTCAGCTAAAACCACAACATCACTCTATATTTCACCTGGTGCTTCCGTGTAGTTTGTGTTGGAGTCTTGTCTGAACAGCGTAGCCACAGGCAAGCACGCATGGGACACCGACCCGCAATGATTTATACGTGTAAGAAGTTACAAACAGTAACTTTTAAGTTTAGGCAACGAAACCACTTAGTTAGATTTAGGAAAAACGTCATGGTTGGGTCTAAAATAAGTACGTAAACTAATGCTGGGTACACAGATTTTGCACCTACAAACCCATAGCATCAGACTCAGCCATTGTTACACTGTATATAAAAAGTGGACGTATGGTCACTGTGTCACCCATTGGTTTGTGGTCTGCCATTTTAAAGCCTCGAGTTCGGCATTTTGTCCGTCGCCATCTTGGTTTTTTGCAACCAGAAGTGACCCAAGTCCAAGTACGACAGAATGCTGAATAAGACATTTTTAGGCGTCCAAAATGTTACAATTAACTTTTATGAACTGAAAACACACTGTGAAAGGGTTAAAGTTCCAAGACGAAAAATGGGAAATGGGACCATAATTTACGAAATGAATATCATGCTGTATTGAAGAAGACTTGAAACTAGCGATTGAGACCATAAACTCATGTTTACAATGTTTACTGAGGTAATAAATCAAGTGAGAAGTAGGCTCATTTTCTCATAGACTTCTATACAATCAGACTTCTTTTTGCAACCAGAGGAGTCGCCCCCTGCTGGCTATTAGAGAGAATGCAAGTTTAAGGCAAGACACGGAGGTTGCCTGACTCAACCTCTCTAAAACCAGAAGTACGGTGGCCCTGAAAGCTCAATGTTCCTCAACTTAAGAAAACACATGCAAATAAACAAATTAGGAAAACATCTTCATCATTTTGACAACACATGCTTACTTCAACCAGCTCTGATGCGCTGTCGAAACTCTGCATTATGAAATTTATGGGATGACTTTATAGATATAATGACCTGGGTGAATATCAGTGAATCCTTCTGTTTATATGAACATATGACTGCATGTAGACGGCTCTATCCTCTGGACCAAACAGCAGCAGGAACAATAAAAGAGCGGCGCAGCGGGCCATCTATAATGCAATCACAAACAACACACAGCTTCATTTTCTGGACAGGCCCGAGGGACATGACTGCAATGGACAAATATTCTCTCATTACGCTTTCTCACAAGCATAACCTCAACATCATCTGCCTCGGCTGAGCAGCTTCTCTCCTTTGGGTTGGAGTTGAATGTTTTCTTGCACATTTCTAATTATCACTTCCTGGGATCATATCACTGCAGCCAGGAAATTTCTCACCGTGACACAAATGTAATTTTAAAACACGGAAACCGTCGTTAATCAACATTTTTGTCGCCATTCTTTCATAAAGAGTATTTCATCATATTTCTATATATGTATGTACAATGTTTGGGTTTATTTTACTGCGTATTGGTCTGCATTGGCAGAGGAGGAGAAACCACCACATGCAGCCTGTTGGGTGGTTTTAGATGTGATATTCTAGGTCAGGGGTCAGCAACCTTTACTATCAAAAGAGACATTTTAGGCAAACATTTAAAAAAAAAAATCAGTCTGGAGCCGCAAAACATTATACAGCTTATACACAGCTAATAGTCTACTGTAAGTCTAATGCAGTGAGGGCCAAAGTGCAAATGTACGACGGAGTATTAGGGTCACATTGAGGGAAAAAAAATCAGAGATCACGAGAATAAAGTCATAATATTATGAGAAAAAAGTCAAAATATTACGAAAATAAAGACATAACTTTACGAGAAAGAAAGTCGTAATATAACGAAAATAAAGTCATAACTTTACGAGGAAAAAAGTCGTAATATTACGAAAATAAAGTCATAACTTTACAAGAAAAAAGTCGTAATATAACAAGAATAAAGTCATAACTTAACGAGAAAAAAAGAAAATAACACATAAAATTACTACTATATAATATTATGACTTTATTCTCATAATAATACGACTTTTTTCACGTAAACCATTGACTTTATTTTCATATATTATGACTTTATTCTTGAAATCTCAGATTTCTTTTTTTTTCCTCAATGTGGTCCTAATACTAATATAATAAAAAATGAAAATGTAAACAAAAAAAACAGTTATTCATTTCCACAAATTCTTTTAAAAAAGCCACTGGAGAGGGGCTAAAGAGCCACATGTGGCTCCGGAGCCGCAGGTTGCAGACCCCTGTTCTAGGTGGATCTGTTGTTGGTATCCTCTGCATGTGATGCTCCTCTTGTTCATTGCCCATTTGCCAGTTTGCACTCTGGTTTTGGGGGTGTTTTTTTTGAAGCAGCGCTGTTGTTGCTTTGTGCACATTGCAACCTTGAAAACTGTCTGCACTTGACATTGACTGTAATCAGGCCGAAAAAAAGCGCTTGCAATGCACTGCATTGGCTGATCGAATGCGTGTACAAGGCCATATTACTTAGTATTAGTATCATGAAGTAAATTATGCTGTTTATCTTGCAATGGTCGAGATGGAGGAATAAATTATTATTGTTGTGAAAACTTTCCGAAGTTGTCAAATGTTTCATATTATTCCAAACGAATGTACAGTGTTGTTGGTATCTGATAAGCATTCAAACTCATGGATCTATAGCTCAAACTGGACTTCCAGGATTGTATTTCATCATCTCATGGGAACCTGACACAACATGCCCCCAATCAATGCAGCCGCTTTTTAACACAGAACTGCTTTTAGCCTGAACACTGCAAAAGTTGAAGATGAGGTTAAAGACGACGTTTGACCCAGAGCGTGACATTGCTACGACTTCAAATATAAAATGTTCCATCACTACAGCCTCCCTGCGGTTGATTTGTTCCAATAAAACTAAGGGGAAGGGTCAGTGCTCTTAGTAGGCATCTCATTTTTAGATTTTATCAGCTGTATCAGACTTTATTTTGTGAGTTTACTAGGGCTCAATCGATTAAAATATTGAATCGTGATTAATCGCATGATTGTCCATAGTTAATCACGATTAATCACACATTTTTTATCTGTTCAAAATGTAATTTAAAGGGAGATTTGTTAAGAATCTAACACTCTTATCAACATGGTAGTGGGCAAATATGCTGCTTTATGCAAATCTATGTATATATTTATTATTGGAAATCAATTAACAACACAAAACAATGACAGATATTGTCATGCTCAAATCATAACATGGCAAACTGCAGCCCAACAGGCAACAACAGCTGTCAGTGTGTCAGTGTTCTGACTTGACTATGACTTGCCCCAAACTGCATGTGATTATCATAAAGTGGGCATGTCTGTAAAGGGGAGACTCGTGGGTACCCATAGAACCCATTTTCATTCACATATCTTGAGGTCAGAGGTCAAGGGACCCCTTTGAAAATGGTCATGCCAGTTTTTTCCTCGCCAAAATTAAGCGTAAGTTTGGAGCGTTATTTAACCTCCTTTGCGACAAGCTAGTATGACATGGTTGGTACCGATGGATTCTTAGGTTTAATAGTTTCTTATGATGCCAGTATTTTCACTCTAGCTTTAAAACAGCCCGCTACGACCTAAAAATCGATTTAATGCTTTAAAGAAATTAGTGGTGTTAAAACAAATTTGCGTTAATGTGTTGTTATAGCGTTAACTTTGACAGTCCTAGTACGTACTTAAAGGTAAAACGAAAAAGCATACCATTTGAAGTGAAATAGCAAACCACAAACAGAGAGAAAATCCACTCTGTAGCGTTTTGATATTTAAAGAGTTAGCGAGGATTGCTTCTTTTTGTTGCTCAAAATGACCAACAGAGTGAGGAGTCTAGAGTTATGCCGGGATCAGACTACACGATATTTTTGTCTTTGACGATGGTCACCATGTCAGATCTAACGATCACAGCGCCATAAACTCTTGCAGTGTCTTGGTCGGGTGACTGGCAAGACTACACGTATGTAGACTTGTTAACCGAACCGTTGACGAATAAAGCAGAGAAAATGTGTGCGGGAGCAAGTCATTTTTTTTTAAAAAGACTACGCGTATGACCACGACCAATCACGGCACGTCGTATTCCACGACCATGCGCGAGTTCAGACGTCATGGTGGAGGCGGTTGAAGCAACTGTCAATCATGGCGCAACAGAAGTGCTGTGTGTGATGCTGGCGGTCTTGTGTTGCAAAAAGAAAAAGAAAAGAAAGAAAAAACGGTTGTGAATGCGCTCCTGGGCGGCACAGAGAGGACGGTGTGGGCTGTCCATACTGCAGTCAGTTTCGTTGTCCCACCTGACAGCAGTAAACTCGGCATCCCTCCTCCTTTTCGCCATGTTTGTTTATTACCAAGTGACCTGACTGCGACTGCACGCTGGAGAGAGCACCTGATTGGTCAACGCAAAGGAACACGTTGTTGGAGATGTCACACTAGGCGTGTCAAGACAAAAAATTCTGACAGGCTAGACTTTTCCTCGGGGTGTCGTGGGGTGTCCCAGACGTGGCTTCGGTTGTCGTGTAATATGACACACTACACGAGATAAGAGGATCGATTTTCGCACACGACACTCATTTATCGTTCCCGATCCCCTACGACGGCCGTGTCGGGCTATAATCGGGCTGATATCGTGTAGTCTGAACCGGGCATTAGCAAACTGTGCACATATTTTTACAGGGCCAGAAGTTTAAGCGAGGTAGCCTCAGGTCTATTTTTCAGAAAATCAACATTTTAATCACCATAATCAGGATTTCCACACATTCAGGGCTGAGCGACAGCTAGTCTGTGAAGCTAACATTAGCTGCGAGTGAGACCGAGAGCTGTCAACAGGATCAATTTAGTGGTCGTCTACTTGATCACCCCTTTTCATCCATATGATTTTACAATATCCCTAAAAAATACTTATTTCTCCACTGTAATCGACAAACACATAGTTATATGTCTAATATAATATGTCTAATATGGGTTTCTCATATCATTTTATGAATATTTTGTAGCACTAAATGGGTGTATCATATTTATTTATTATCCTTGTATGGAGCAGTGACCACCCAGAAAAAATAACAATGGGCCCATTTGATCCTCTCAGACATCGTGGCCCAAAAACATTTAGACTTACTAATCACTCTCATGATCCCAGCAGTCTCGCCGACCTCTTTGCAAGATGCCAGCCTCGTCTCTCTTGTCATATTTAGTGTTTATAGTTATGTGGTGGTGGTTGGTCTTGTTAGCTAGTATTTCTATGGCGCTGTAGGCTTTAGTGGGGAATATCTGGCACTGTCTCTAAAAAAAACTCTGTAGCAAAAGCTCCTCTGAGGCTCCTCAGCATCTCTTCAACAAACAGCTGAAAGCCACTCTGCTAGATTAAAGGAGAGTCTGTCGCTTTCCAACTGATTACAGCGTCTCCACCCTCAAATCAGTGTCTTTACCTTATACCCTTCACACACCAGACAACTACTCCTACCTCCGCCTAAACGCCCGTCTTTAACACACGAGAGGCAGTCAAAGACGTCGCAAAAAATAGTCTGAAAGCAGGTACTAGAGCCCCGGATGACAATTTGAGTTTCATTGTGAAATGATTGCAGTGGCATAAGGCGAAGCTGCTCAAACTTTATGGCTTGTGATAAATGTGTAAATGAAGCAATACTTTCTCGCCCGTCCGCCATCGAGGCGTGCATAATGGTGAGGTTCAGTCAAAGGAGGATTTCCTTTTATGGATTGTTTCATCCGGTTAATTACCAGGGGAAGGCCTCGAGGCAGAAAACTATTACGTTTTTCACACAGTGATGTTAATACATTTCTATTGAAGATGTATGTCTTTTCCTATGCCATAAATGATCTGGCGGCTCTTCCTAAAACCAGCTTCCTGGGAGGATCTGATGCCTATTGAGCACCCTAACGCCTCATCCACACTGGGAACGTCATGAGCGCGTGGCGTCTGCGTGGCGTGGCGGCTGAATGGTGTGGCGGCTGCATGATTCACGCGTCGGGAGTTCACACCAGATGCGTTTCAGCTGCTTGTCTGCTGTGTTTCTGCTGCTGCAGCTGCTGCTGTAAGCCCTTTCTTTCTACATAGAGTTTGCCTTTTAATGGCTATTTCATTTCATTATAAATGTCGTTTATATTTATTTTAGACCGAGAAAGGTTAAGGAACGTGTGGTAATTGGTAAATAATAGTAATAATCCACCATTAAAACCCGGTTATATATTCATTCATGGAGTTCTCCAAGTCACTGCATGTTTTACAACACTGTCCGGCACATATTACAGAATAAAAGCCTTGTGTTAACAAATGAAGGAATTCTGTCCACAGAAAAAAACACCTGAGGGCTTTTATTTTGAAATGAAAGCAGAAAGTGTTGATTTAAAAATAAGTCTTTACTTCGAAACTGTAGTCATATTGCTGGTATGATGTCAATATACTGTCAATAGATCACTTTCACTGTCTGTTGTGGCTGTGAACCGCGCGCGGGACGCGTCAAAAATAGGTGAGACCTCTATTCTCTAGAAGAGACGAGGCGTCTCACACGGGCAGTGTGGCTGCTCTAACCTGTTAACGCGGACGCCGAAATGAAAAAACAACAGGTAACGCAGCCGCCACGCGCTCCTGATGTTCCTGGTGTGGATGAGGCTTAACCCTGCACAGGCTGTTCTCATTACACCATTCTTAGCTATTCCTATAAAAAGTAATGCACTGTAATTCGTATTCATGTTATGAAATCAATTCGTATGTAATCCATATAATGGTGAACCAGGAAGTATAAACAGTCTGGGAGTTGTCCGTGTTTAACCCTTTCACAGTATGTTTTCAGTTCATGAAAGTTAATTGTAACATTTTGGTCATCTAAAAATGTCTTATTCAGCGTTCGGTTGTACTTAGCTCCACCCTCTCGTGTCACTTCTGGTTGCAAAGAACAAAGATGGCGAAGGCCAAAAAACCAAGATGGTGTCGGCCAAGATTCCGAACTCGAGGATTCAAAATGGCAGTCTGCAAACCAACGGGTGACGTCACAGTGACTACGTCCACTGCTTATTCACAGTCTATACCTGATATATTGGATACATTGGAACTGACATTTCATTATATGCTAACTTTGCTTGAGATGTTTATCACCTTGAGCAGCCGATGTCTATTTTATGAACGGTCTGCTTTGGCGCCAGTGTGTACCACAGTCGTCACTCTTTTCATCCATGCTGTCTTGCACCAACACGTGATGTGCATATAACTACAATCCTTCTGTGTTGTTATGTCAAAATGACTCAGGGACATTGTTCATTATTATTTGGTTACTGCAGGATCACCCCGCTTGTCCACGGGAGACCATCGGTGTCTGTGCATGAGGGATTCGTTGATGCCTCTCCCAGCTGCACGCATTGAAAATATCGCCTAAAGACAAAGCATTATATTCAGGCAAGAACTGTATTTTTTGTAATCATATCTGCAAGGCATATCACAGAAAATGATGGCTGCGTGCGAGCAATCAGTGCCACTTAATTTGTTAGCCCAGTGGACAAGATTATTTTGTGCATTGTTCATATGCGCCGCTGTAACGGATTTGCACAAATCACGAATTGATTGGGAAAAAAACATGCACTAGATGAATGGGTAAAAAAAAGTTGTAGACTAATAGTGTGCAGAAAATGAGATTTTAAATTGCCTGCATGCGAGCTCCATAGATTTCATGTGGGACAAGTACTTCAAGTACCACTAAGTGATTTAAAGTTGATTGGAACTGTCCCCGCTGTGATAAATGATGCCGGTAATGAATTGATCTTCGTCCTGGGATCAAACTGCATGCGACGCTGGGTGTAGACAACAGTTGGGCGTCCTACTGTAATCCCATACCGGCTGTGCATCCATCTGATAAAGTGTAAAGTGATTGGTTGCCCTGTGCGGTGTTGTCCCATCAATCATGATTGGGTCAAGTGTTTTGTAGGCTGCAGAGTGTGAACCTGAGAGGGTCTCCAGGGGTGTTAATGTGAAACAGGCGAGCCTCTGATGGAATTTGGGCATACCAAGCACAGCCAGATCCTCCTTTAACCCTCCGAGCTACTGTCATTGCATGTGCACCACGGGCTGTCTTTATGTGACCTCAGAGGCCTGAGCTGACAACTGTGTTTTGTTTGTGAAGTACTTTTTCCCCCCTTTCTTAAACCTACCGATGGCCATTTTTTGAAGCTCTAACCAGAAAGGGAATACAAGTCTAGTCTCATACTGAAAAATGAAAGTTCTTGGTTTACTTCAGCAATGACAAAAGTTGAGATTGTTGCTCTGTGACCTGAGTTTGACACATCAACATGACCCTCTTTCTGTTTGTGACCCGTTCTGTTGTGGTCTGCGATCTGCGGTCAGCAACCTCTTCAGTACCTTCATAAGGTTAGTACCCTCAACCTATCACCTTACATCAGTCGCCCAGTGGAGCATGAAGAATACCAGCCCGGTCGCCAGGAAGAAATGGTGGCATTGTATGTTCTGCAAACCACGAATACATGGAATGTGGATGTTTTTTTTTATTGGTTTTTTTTTATGTGGACGTTTTTGAATTCGGGTAGAGCAAGTGACATAGTATATAGAGCTTGAACGATTGATTGATTAATTGATTAGTTGTCAAATAGATAAAGATATAATAACGAGTATAAAGAGTGAGAAAGTCCACTAAGGGTGGCAAGGATGGGTCAAACAAACACAGGACTTTTCCCCAGGAGACTGCTGTATGTGTCCCGTGTGAAACCAAAAGTAAAGATTGAGTTTACACTTGATTTACGTAACGTAACCAGCGTAAGTAACAACGTTACGTAAGAAAGTCATCTAAGGTCGCTTGTTATTTATTTAGACTAGTTACAGTTTCACGGTTGTTATGTTACGTTATTATTTTAACACAAACCATGATCTTTTTTCTAACCTTAAAGGTTCTCTATATGATATCCACAGCATTCATATAGCAGCAACAACTAGACAACAAGAGGAGTAATGTCTACCTGAGCAGAGAATGAAGTCTCTCCCCTCTGTGTGTGTTGTAGTCCGAGTTTTTTTGTCTAAACCTAATCTATCGTTTCACAACGTTACCCACATGCCATCGTGTGTTTTTGCAAGCGTGATACGAGGCTGATATGAAATTTATTTAGGACGTGTATTTTTGGTTCGGAAACATCACAATGCCAAAAAAAAATTCTGCCGATTGGGTTGAGAATACATGTTTAACCTTACACTGAAGCTTTCAATTTTGCAGATATGTTACTCATCCATATGTGATATTATTAGACTGAGTTTAACACACACTAAAGCAAACCATTTAGACATACAGTATACACATGGCGATCACGCTGTCACGATAATGACTGTTTACAGTAGCACATCTGAAAAGTAGATATGCACACATCTGTTTCAAGGGAGTGGTCTGACTCCCAATTCTAGGAAATATTTCGCAAACAACCTTGAAGCAGATGGTGCAGATGTTGGAATGCAAATA
>CAKAKR010067005.1:30096-54070 GCA_916700685.1 Adelosebastes latens | reverse complement strand
CTGTGTGTGTTGTAATCAGAGCTTCTCCATGCTTTGTTGAGATATATGGGCCGGCTACACATGCTTTTAGTGCATGTGAGCGTGCCCCACTAACTAGCTCACGGCTACCGCTCTGCACTGCTCTCATATGGCGATTACAGCTGATAACGCCGTCCCGGAAGCATAGCATTCACCCTCCAGTTCACCCCCAGGTTAACACTGTTAGCTCTGTTAGCAGGTTTGCCTTTGTTTTCACCGTTAGTGCCGTTAGCTACGAGCCGCCGGCTCAGCTGTTGCCATTATGAGAGCCGTGCAGAGGCAATAGAAATTCTCCCAATCTCACATTTAGCACCTTTAACCAAGCAGTTTTTTTGTCTAAACCTAATCTATCATTTCACAACGTTACCCACATGCCATCGTGCGTTTTTGCAAGCGTGATATGAGGCTGATATGAAATTTATTTAGGAACTGTATTTTTGGTTCGGAAACATCACAATGCCAAAAAAAATTTCTGCCGATTGGGTTGAGAATACATGTTTAACCTTACACTGAAGCTTTCAATTTTGCAGATATGTTACTCATCCATATGTGATATTATTAGACTGAGTTTAACACACACTAAAGCAAACCATTTAGACATACAGTATACACATGGCGATCACGCTGTCACGATAATGACTGTTTACAGTAGCACATCTGAAAAGTAGATACGCACACATCTGTTTCAAGGGAGTGGTCTGACTCCCAATTCTAGGAAATATTTCGCAAACAACCTTGAAGCAGATGGTGCAGATGTTGGAATGCAAATAACTGGAGATTATGTTCATATTGCAGCATTAAGCACAATCAGAATTTACATTTCATTATGCGTTCAAGAAATGCATAATAGAGGAACCCCGCAAAGGCAATTACTATCACTGTTGGTGTTCGTTGTAGTTAAAGTCACCGTGTAGAATTTGACATTTTTCAAAGTTGGCGCACCCCAGTGGCAACATTGACAGCAAAGCATGCGGCTAACCCCACTATGGATCGGACCTGGGGACATTGAGGTGAAAAGGTTGAAAACAACAGCAATTTTCAGCTTGCCTGACCGCACGTTATGATACGATAACGTTTCCTGTCCATGACAGAGTTAGCATGCAGCTTTAGCCGTGATGTCCAGCTCTGCTTTTCCTGCAATGTGTGAAACCCAAAGTGTTTCCATACTTTCCTGGATGTGTAGTGTTTACCACATTGGATTTAAAATGTGAGGGTGCAGGTCGTAGCCACGCAGACCCCACGCTGTTTTCTACTTTTTCGTTTCGGCTCGCTGCGGTTTGTTTTGGTTGACGGATACGGAATGGATATGACGTCACGTTACTCAGACTACAACAATAAAAGCGGTAACTAACTCCAACCTCCCCATAAACTCAAATGAAGCAAATATATTGATTCTGGCATTAAAAAATCCATTTCAAAATCGAAAAAAAAAACAATCGCGATACATAGGTGAATTTTTTTTTCTCACCCCTACTGGAAACGTCTTTGACTTTGTGCCGAGTATACTGATACAGCTCTCACTTTGGTTATACAAGGACCGGATGGCTCGTAACAACGACCCCGGTACCCCATATTCCCGCCACAGGACTCCCAGGGGGAACACGATCGTATGCCTTTTCCACAAAACACTTGTAGACTGAGACTGGATGGGCAAACTCCCCTCCAACAGCCCCGTGAGAGTAAACTGCTGTCTGTCAGAAAAAGAGCAAACACTCACCAGAGCCCAGCACAAACAAACTTTGGGCTGACAGGATTCATCAAGCCGCACTTGTTTTGATAAAGAAGACAGCCAACGGTAACTATGCTTGCTCTAGTACTGTACATGCGTGCGTAGCTTCCTGTGAATCCGTTCTGTGTGGGTACATAATCTACATCTCCGCAGGGAAAAGGCAGTAAGAATAGAATCTACTGTATAGAGGGGCAATTATACAGAATGCAAATACATTGAATGGCTGTTGCTGAACACAAGCCAGCCATAAATAGTATCACAAATTGGTATGATGTATGAAAATATTCAGGATTGTAACCAAGGCGCAGAATAATAAAAAAACAATGCTATATAATCATATGACAATTCTACACGTAGGGATTTATAGATTATTTTACTTGGGTGGAATAAAATATGAGGATGATGATGATGAATACTAACACCCACCTTTTCAGTTATCACATCATGACTGGTTGCATGCTCCGAAACATTTTCCCGAGCTCCCCCTTCACATCCTTCTCATTACCTGCTTTAGTGCAAGTCATACAGGGGAGAAAACCTCTGCACCTTGCAAATGCTTATTTGAATGCAAAGCCGAATGCTAAAAATGTACTCCACCACTCTGTGCCTGAAATAATTACCCCGTGCCAGATCTCTCTTTTCTTCTGTGAACGATTTCATCATTTGGAGTTTCATAGCTATTCCTTTTTTATTCACATGCTCAGTTAAAAAGGCAATGATGCACATACTCTGAGAGCATAAAGAAGCATATATAGCATCCCATCACACCCGTAAAATTGGGTACTTTTTGTCCTTAAAATGGCACTCGAGCCACACTTTTTGGACCCTTTTTTCTTTTTTTTTCCGAGCATATCACTCGATAGCTGAATAGCTACCATCAACTTTTAATTAAAGAGATGAGGGAAACTATGATGTATATTTTAGAGCTAATTAGCATGCCGACTCAGGGGAGTGAAGTGATTAGATGAGTAAAGGCTCCCCATGGATGCTGCAGACGAGCACACATGCAAATGCATACACACACACACTTGCATTTTAAGGGGCGTTTGCACTAGGACTCCAAGCCTAGCAGCACTGAAAGCAATGTTTCACTTCGGTGTGACATTTTCATTTTCCAGCGTGCGGGTGCTAGCTTTCTATTCACCTTCTGCATTGCAGGCTTTTTTCCGGCTTTCTTTATCGATAATTGGAGTCGAGCACAATTATCTATTGAAAGAAGAAGACATTCACATAGTGCTATCGATAACTAAAACCTCACAGAGCTGTTACAGTGGTATAGCTTTCAGAGCTCCCATCAGTAACGTGGTCACACAGTGAATAAAAGAGCAATAGAGGGATGTAAGCCATTTGCCGAAGCAGAGAACATTGCATACTTCAAGTACATGCACGACTGGTGTTGAACTAGCCGTAATGGAGTTTGCACAGTTAAAATGCTGTTACCGCGGTTAAAATAACAATTCTGAGGTTATGTGCGAAGTTGAGAAAAAACCTGAAATTGCGAAACAACATGAGTAGAGCAGCGACACCGCTGTCCACAATCAGCTAAACAAAGAAAAGAGTTAAGAGAATGTTTTCTTCTGCTTTTACACAGTGACATTAGGCAAACTCTCTTCAGGTAATCTAACTCTCCATGATGGTCTTCTGTCTTACTGTGCAACATCCTCTACTACATTATTTCGGTTGCTGTGCTCGTTGCACAACCTCTGTGAATTTCTATTTCCCTGAACAGTGCTCTCGCTGTCTGTAGCCGAGGATGATCTCTCAGCTCTTGTCTTGCAGGAGGAGAGCCTGTGATGTTGGATGCTTACCTATTGAAAAACAATCTCACACCTCGGACAGGATTCTCAACACCTCATGTCTTAAAAAGCATCTTAACAGCAGTTCAAAATTTTGTTTTTCCTGAACTCTGGTGGTTCTACTTTCTCCTCTAGTTACTGTTCTACTTCTTACCAATCTGTTGTTAGACCAAGTATAAAGCCTGGGACGAACCAGGAACGTCAGGAGAAACTACAGTTTTGATGTTTATCTGTAGAATATGTTACGGAGATGAAAAAAAAGTAAAGACTTATTTTTAAATCAACACTTCCTGCTTTCATTTCAAAATAAAAGCCCTCAGGCGTTTTTTCTGTGGACAGAATTCCTTCATTTGTTAAAACGAGGCTTTTATTCTGAAATATGTGCCGGACAGTGTTCTAGAACATGCAGTGACTTAGAGAGGTCCGTGAATGAATATAGTACCGGGTTTTAATTGTGGATTATTACTATTATTTACAAATTACCACATGTTTCTGTAATCACCTGCCACAATCTATCTTTAAATTCCGCATCTCTGTATTCTTTTATTTCTTTATCGTAAAGTGCTTTGTGCTGGGAGATGAAGACGGTGGCTCTGAATGGTCAAACAACCCTCTTTTGGCTTTTGACAGATGCGGAAAAAAACGCAGAAATCAAACCCATTCCGAAAACTTTAATGATGGACTAAAGTTTCCGAGCCGGTGTGTAAACGTGATCAACACGTGAGGTCGTATTTATTTTTGAACGTGCGACAATTTCGGAAAATATGGACTTGGTGTGCAAAGGCCTTCAGTCTTAAAATGAAACAGTACCCTGTGCGACTCAGATGTTCTCCAGAAACCAGCTATTTAGTAGTAGTGAGACAACTTTCCAGCAACAACACAAGCCTATAGATCAAGTCGAGCTCTTTTACCATGTCTTAATTATCAAGCTGGCTTTAATTTCCATGATATATTGTTTAATTTAGCTGCCCTTTAATGCACAACTTTATCTTTCATAATTGTCTACCTTTTACATAGCTAGTGGGCTCAACTCTTTTGCTTTAACTCGACAATATAATTTTGTGGGAATGGGATTGCACCGTTCATTCTTGGATGTATTCCTTAAAGAGTCTAAAGACTCAGGTTGTGTCCGAAATCATTCACTCATTCACTACTCCCTACTCACCATCCAGGGAGTTCTAATTAGAGGACTATATGAAGGATAGTGAGCTCAGCAAAATGAAAAAAACACTTTCGGACACTACTCAGGTCATTTTCTTTAGCGCTTTTAATTATGGGGCTAAACAGCTAATCTAATTTTTGAATATGAGGGCAATAAGCGTATTTTCCCAAATTAATAAGTACAAAGTACTTTGGGGCCGTTTGTGTTATGATGCTGATCTGCTCACATTGAGGCAGGAAAAGCCCTAGGATCAGCATCGATCCATGGAGAGACCTTCGTCTGGTCAGCTAACATTACTGCCAAGCAGGTGAAGTATAGAGTGATATTGTGGTTTTAGCTGATGTGTGTCGCCTCACTGTTTTGATCGATGCTCGTTCATGTCTATTTAGAGCGAGCACAAGCACGAGCAACAGGACGCTGACTTTCGTTGACTTAATGGCCACAGGTGTCGCTGTTAACAAGCAATTTCTGATTCTTACATAGAGCCCCTTTAAGGAAATTTCTCATAAAGCCCAAAAGCTTCTTATAATGTGAACCTTTTAACGGATCCCTGATTTTTAGTCCTGCTTTGGAACAGTGACAGTGTGACTTTGGTTGCTGTGTGCAAAATAAAACTCTCCCAGAGTATTGTTATGCTTTCTGGAGATGGCTCAATGTTATGTGTGAGTCTGACTTAAACTCTTGTTCAACCCCACCAGACCTACCGCTGGGTCCATCAATACAAATGATGCACGCTGCATGGCCAAGCATTGTTGTAACCCAGATAAGTTTGTTTGAAATTCTTGTCAAGATCTCAAAGTTTCCCCAAGAAGCTCAATACGTTAGACTGAATCTGGGGAATTGTGTTAGAAATGGAGAAAAAACTACAGAAAAGACCTGGAACAAGTATATTCTGAATATACAATATGTGATATTGTCATTTTCTTATGTAAGGAAGCAGTTTCTGCCTTACTGCACAGTGCAAAGGGGTTTTTCTGTTAATGACATTTGGCTTACTGTGTCAAGCTATCGTTGCTGAATGGCTTGGGACTTAAAGAGTGGCAACACAGGGAGACCAGCTGGCCTGAAAAGAGCTTTCACAGTAGTTCAAATGTGATGAGTCAGACTGTAAACTGGTACTTAAATCGTTGAGCTAGAAAAGTTAGAACACCGATATCAGGTGACTTCCTGTAGATACCATGTAACTTATAACATGGTCGCGTTATCATGCGTCATGTTTTTCTTTTCCTTATACATATGTAGGACTGTAGTGGAGTGTGTGATCAAATGTATAGTATCGGCTCTTATGTCACTTAAATGATGATAATGTCTGTATAACGTTACACTACGTTGTCTCTCATCCCGTCATCTCTACCGCTTTGTTCTTTCTCACCGCGGACGGCCAGCAGCTGCCGCCGCACCTCGGAGTCTCGCCACACATCCACACACATATCTCTCTGCTCTCAGAAGGAAGGAGGCGGGGTCTCGCATTATCAAAGTGTCATCAGTTACACTGCGCATGTGTTATACCCTATGGTCTTAATGCTCAGGCTGATCGGAAGCATTAAAAAAATTCCTGAATTGCCACAAAAAATTGAATGGATTGTTCATTGTGCCACATCCCACCCCTCCAAAAAATGTAATTCAAATCTATCGGGGACTTTTGGAGTAATCCTGCTAACAGACAAACAAACCAACACCGGTGAAAACATAACCTCCTTGGCCCAAGGCCTTTAGCCTGGGCAGAGGTAATGAGCCTTCAAGTGACATACTGTAGGAAGGGGAGGCAAATCTGAATGGCTTGTTGAATCACATGTTTTCTGATCTAGGCAGTCCACAAAAAACGGACTGGGTTGGCTAATTTCACAGTGTCAGATTGACCGGCGGTAGCTTTATGTTTTCAGAAGGAGATAAAGTGCAAAGCACCAATCATGGCATTTATTGTCTTCCATACAGACACCATGAGACAACAACACCACCCCCTCCCCACATCTTAATGGTTTGCTCCAGGAGCTTTGAAGCAGTTGCTGCCTCACTCTTTTGCAGGAAGAGGTGAGTGCTGCCATTGTTTGAATTAGCTGTTTGAGTGAGCTTGATAACTGTGCTTCCTCATACCAAAATGCATGTGCAGAAGCACTGACAAAGTGGTTCTTTTCATGATATGTCCCCTTTAAGTTTTTGCTTCTGAATTTATCCTTAGAATATATTTTCTGAACAAGTGAATTATGCCACACACACTGGGTGCACAGATTGGGGATGATGTTTGGGAGGAGGGCCTTAGCAGGACCCGACCTTGTTCTGTTAATGCCAGGCATTAACTAATCCAATTCAAGGTGATGTACAGGCTTCATTATTTCAACACTAAATTACACAGAATTGTTCCTACCATTTCCTCTCTATGTGATAGATGTAAATCTGCAGAAGGGTCTGCAGTTTTCCCGCCGTTGTGATTGCCTGCCCCGCCCTGATTTGTTCCACCTGTGTCTAATCACCGTCTCCTTGTGTATTCAGTATGTGTGTTTCCCCTGTTTCATTGTCAGTTCGTCGTCGCTCAACACCGAGTAGTGTTTCACCTGTTTTTTTGTTAGTTTATCTCTTAGTGGTAATGATGAAAGTGTGACCGGCCTTTGTGGATTTGCTTACTGCCTGTTAGTAATTACATTTGTCCACCACCCTCGTCGCAGGCCTCCAGAGGGGTCTCGACATCATCTTTGTCTTCCACTGGAACGACTCCGCCCGTCTGATCATCCTCCTGCCTGGCTTCCAGAGAAGCTCCGCCCGTCTGGTTATCTTCCTGCCCGTCCTCCAGAAGACTTCCAACATCTTGGTCGCCCTCCAGACAGTTTCTGTCCATCTGCCCTGCCTCCAGGCCATCCATCAAAGTCAGGGTATAGTATGCCATAAAAAACTTAATTGTATAGTATGTCATAAAAAGTCATAAAAAATATCATAGCACATAGTATGCCATAAAAAAATGACAATAAAATGTCCTAGTACAATATGTTGAAAAATATCATAAAAAAGTCATAGTATAGTATGTTGAAAAATGTCATAAAATAGTCAAAGTATAGTATGTCGAAAAAAGGGATAAAAAAAGTCATATAGTATGTAAAAAAAAGTGATAAAAAATGATAGTATAGTATGTTGAAAAGTAATAAAAATGTCATAGCATAGTATGTTCAAAAATATTATAATATGTATAGTATGTTAAAAAAAAGTCAAAGTATAGTGTGTTGAAAAAAGTGCTAAAACATCATAGTATAGTATGTTGAAAAAAGTCATAGTATAGTATGTTGAAAAAGTAAAAAAGTCATAGTATAGTGCAGGGGTCTGCAACCTGCGGCTCCGGAGCCACATGTGGCTCTTTAGCTCCTCTCCAGTGGCTCCTTGTGGATTTTTAAAAAAAATTAGTGGAAATTAATAACTGTTTTTTTGTTTACATTTTAATTTTTAATTATCATTGTTGTAGGTCTATGGTACGACTGTACGATGGAGTATTAGGGCCACATTGAGGAAAAAACAAATAAATCTGAGATTTCGAGTATAAAGTCATAATATTACGAGAATAAAGTCATAATATTATAAAGTAGTAATTTTACGCGTTATTTTATTTTTTTTCTCTCAAAGGATATGTTTACTAAGCCCCAAAGAATGTTGAGTTTTTAAAAAAAGTTTAGATGGGATTTGAATATTGAGTTACACCATCATATATGAAAGATATGGAACATTTTATAGTTTGATTGGAGTTTCTAGCTCAACGTATGAAATGTGTAAATTCCGAAAATTTCTTACATACCGACATATATTGTCAGGTTTATTGTTTTACTCGACCATACCATTTACTTTATTTTTGTTTATATTGATTATTGCCTTATGATGATCACCACCGGTCCATCCATCCAACCCTCCTCTATACCTTATATAATTCTGCACCTTGTACAACACAGTACACAATATGTATAGCCACTCTTCTATACTAAGTTCATGTTCCCTGATGCATGTTTTTCTGTGCCTTTGTTTGGTTTCATTAATCTAGTGCAGCTCTATGTGAGAGAAAAGACAGATTGAAATGTTTATAGATTGCGTACTCTGTACCTGAGATGAGGTTCTTGATTAGAATTTTCACTGGATTCTTTGGTGTTGCTTTTCTATTGTTATACAAAAGCGACAAGAATCCTTTAATCATTTAACACTTGCATCTGTTCACACTCTCTCTCTTGCTTTTTGAATTTGCTTTCTTTGTGTTTGTTTGTGTATGTGTGTGTAACTGTGACTTGTGAGTAGACACCACAAATGGTTTAAATACAGTTTAAGAGGCTTTTCAATAATCCAAAGGGAGAACATTACTTGTAAATGCTCATGTTTTGGCACAAATATCCCAAGATTAAAGCTCTATGTGATGACTTTTCATAGGAAAATAACACTGTTTACAAGTGTTGTAGCTTACTCCCAACAGAATGAAACCAAGGTTAGATTTACCCCATGGAGTTTTTGTAGAGTAATGCTTTTAAAAGTGGGTCCTTGTATTGTTTGTACTGTTTCTGATGCACATACACAAGAATGCACAGTACACGATACACAGTCCTGCAAAGTGTTTAATGCTTTTTCTCTGATTTACAGCTAGTGGCGGTAATGTGTCAAGAAATATAGCAATAAGCCCAGGTCAAGGAGGAAGAGAACTGCTAGCAAGCAAACATAAATGTAAATATGGAGGTTTTAAATTATTCCAAGTACCATAGATGTGGATCATTAGCAGCCTACTACACATACTATGTTGTGAAATTGAAACTTAAAAGCAACACATTCTAACATGTAAAAATTAATGAAACGTCACGTTTTGAACACAAAAAAAAGGCGTCTTTAGGTTTAGGCCAAAAAACTACACCTTTTTTAAGTTTAGGCACAAAAAAACAAGTTAGATTGTAGATTGAGGCAATAAAACTACAACTCATTTAGGTTTAGGAAACAAAACTAAAACATCTTAAGGTTTAAGCAAAAAAAAAAAAACACCTGTAAGATTTAGGCAATAAAACTACAACTTCTTGAGGTTTGGCAAGCCATAACAGCTAGGTTCAGGCAATAAACTACAACTAATTTAGGTTTAGGAAAAAAAAAAACTACAACTTCTTTAGGTTTAGGCAAAAAAAAACCAGTTCGGTTTAGGCAATAAAACTACAACTTCTTTATGTTTAGGAAACAAATCTACAACTTATTTAGGTTTAGGCAACCCAAAGAACCTACTAGTTGGTGTAGTATGCCCCCATTGACCCACATCTGTGGGGCTTATAGCGACTGATTACGCCTATTTAATAGCCTAACAATAGTCTAATCGGCTGAATCGTACGTGAATTTGCGCCATTGACCGATAGCAAGCCGTCTTGACAGTGTTGACCACTACGGGGGGCGCAGAGCCGCAGAGTCCAAAATGGAGGCCGCTATCGTAGTTTATTTGCAGAGAATAACATCTAATGGCAGCTTCGCTCAGTATATGTGACGGTTTGCTTCTGTTGTCTCTGTAGAGTTGGTCTAAAAACTACACATTAAAATGTGATGCATTATCTCTAGGTTTCAGAAACAGGGACGCCGCTAAAACAATATTTTCCTCATCAATTAATATTCTAGTCATTTTCTCAATGAATAGATCACTTGGTCTACACAAACTTCAATTCAATTCAATACAACTTGTTTTATTTTTGTATACAGTATATTTATTTCCCTATGTTAAAATGAATTAATTTAAAAGTACTTACATTGCTTCATATCTATTTATAGTATAGTATTATTTGTCATCTATGTCCCTATGTATTCCATTCCCTATTTATTTATTTCTAGATTATTTTATTTATTTTCTCTACAGTGTAGTTTTACATTTTTTTTTTTTTTTTGAAAAAAATCTTTTTTTATGCAAATTATGATTCCTTTACCAAAATCAAAGAAGTCAAATGTTGTCATGTGCTGTGAGGCATGATACGAAGCTGATGTGACAGTGCATGGTAAACATTTACCCAGAATAAATGGTGAGATTGAACAATAAAGGGCTGACATTTTTTCAGTAGCGTATAAAAGAACACAGCCTTCCTGTTTGGCATTGAACAAATGTTTGTATATTTGCATGGCTTTAGGACAAAATTGAACATACTGTCACACCAACCTCCAGCAACACGACTGGAGATGGGCCCATGCAAATGAATGCTATCAGAGACAAAGTGTGATAAATGTGCTGTCAATAGAGATAGTGCTGTGCCACATCACACTACCCATCACAGCCCAACAGAGCCAAAAGAAATCTCAGCGGCCCTCACAGGCGGCATCAAACATCATCTAAAGAGTGCATGAAATGCTTCCTCGCTGCAGCTCCGTGATAAACTGTATATTTTCTAGTATTTGCCTGTTGGGTTTTGACACGATTATTCTATGCCTCAAAGATTTTGGCCTTGTACCGTTGTGGTCACTCGGATGTCATGTTAAAAATGATCCTGACCCTCTTAAATATACCGTATAGCTGGAGTCATGGTCTGAAATTAACTTTTTTCACTGTCTGCCACTGTTGCAGGCAAGTATTTTTTTTGTCTGCCACTCAGAAATTGTATTTCCTACTTTTGAAATCTATATTCTAAATGAAGAAATAACATTTTAGATCTAATGTCATTCAATGTTCGATATATTTTACATAAATAAATTACAGTGTTCGAATTACACCATAGCTTCCGGGGGAGCCCTATTTTTTGGGGGTGGGAGGGAACTGTACACAGTACTGTACTGTACTTTGCTATTGTCATCTACAGTGGTTATTTGCATAAAGATTCAAATGATTATGATCATTTAAATATTTGCTTTGATCGAAAAAAAATCTTGACATTAGTAGTTTTAATTATGTATTATAAGCTTTTTTTTATAAGCATTTTACAAGATTACATTTGAACACATCATGATAAAGTTAGAATTTATCTTCGCCCAACAGTCATTTTTGCTGAGCAGAGCTTGAACGCCTCATAATGTAACTCAGTGGAACCTCCGTTAAACGCTAGTAGCTCCGTTATTTAACCCACAGCCCACAGTCTTCTAACAGGTAACATTACTAATGCTCTTCCTGTCGATTTCAACACAGATTTGTTGTTCACAGTGTTGCATTATCAGGGAAAAATAGGGTGCATCCCCCTCAGGTTTAGTAGTAGTAGCACCATGCTTTTGAGCGTTTTTCATTCTCTCCGCCATGGCTCCAGTCCCAAACAAACTGAAACATGATACAGTGTGCATATGCGTCATTGTGCATGCATAACAGTCGGAAAGCATCGAAGAGGAATCAGTAATCACAGAGGCATGAGATGCCAAGGAATCAGACAACTAGGAACTGGTTTTCAACTAGGAACTGGTTCTCAACTAGGAACTGGCTCTCAACTAGGAACTGGTTCTCAACTAGCAGCTGGTTTTCAACTAGGAACTGGTTCTCAACTAGCAGCTGGTTTTCAACTAGGAACTGGTTCTCAACGGGAACCAATTCTCTATTCCCATCACTGGTGCTTTCCCTGTCTGCCAAAGTGGCGGATGGCCTGACGATTTTTCTGCCACTGCCAACAATTTACCCACATTTGACGGGTGCTAATTTCAGACCCTGGCTCAAGTTCTACTCTGAACTCGCATTTCTAAAGAGTAAAGTACACAGGTCGATGGCAGACTCCTAAATTATCAGTGAATAGTCTGTTATCTTTTCTGAATAGGCTGTGATGGCAGACAATAACATACCTATAGCTCAAATGCTGCAATGTGTCTATTAATATTCTTGCCAAATCAACCCCACTCGAGCCTGCATAATGTCCCATTTGCAGCACAGTCTGTCGTGATCTAAGGAAAATGAGAATGCACTGCATATGCCCAATTTGGAGCTATTCGATAATCCTTTTTCTATTCTCCTCTGTTTCCTCATCATGCCAGGTATAGGATCTGTCAAATCATCCATACCTGCAGAGCCGTTCACCATGCAGCTCGCTGATGACTGACACAGGATGGCTGTCACATGGAGCATATTTTCTACACTCCAAATATGTAAGTTAGTTGAGTTATTGTTGGTATGAATGCTGAGAGGAAGGTGCACATTCCTCTGTTCAACATTTGTATGAGCCGTAAGCTTGAAAAATGCTTAATTTTGTGATGTTAGTCAGTTTTAAAGAAGGGAATGTTTAGTTGTTTATCAACTTCACTAACAATATTACAAGGGATAATACTAGGGATAACTAATCGCAAATTAATCATACATTTTTTATCCGTTGAAAATGTACCCATATAACCCATTTTCATTCACATATCTTGAAAATGACCATGCCAGTTTTTCCTCGCCAAAATTTAGTATAAGTTTGGAGCGTTATTTAACCTCCTTCCCAACAAACTAGTATGACTAGCTTTAAAATTGAGCCCGCTAAATCGCGGGTTGCATTAATGCGTTAAAGAAATTAGTGGCGTTAAAACAAATTTGCATTAACGTGTTAGTATTGCGATAACTTTGACAGCCCTAAATATTATTTAATACTTATGTCTTTTGAGAGGGCACATTTGATTAACATATTTTGTCAAAGTGTATTTGACGAGGAGAGATTGATGCCACCTAGTTAAAGAGGCAGTAATTCCAGAGATCCTCCCTGATTGGCCACAGACAGCAGGTGACAGGATAGAAAAAGGTTTTTAAAGACAGCAAACTGGTTGGTCTGTTTCTCACTCTCCAGAGAAATGGAGGAAGGCCAGTGTTTTGTGTACCGGAAGTTTTTTCCTCATTAATTGTCTGCAAATAACCTCTAGTGATAAACCTAATGAAAAGGTTTATGTTTCTCCATTTTGTGGCCGGACTGAATAAATTCTTTTTTTGGGGGAAATCAGCGCCTGCATGCTGGTCCATTCTTCCCACTACCAACCATCCTCAAGTACAACAATGGCCATCTGATTGCCTACTGGGCATTCCCATTAAGTGGTTCATTAAGTGGTTTTAAGTCCACTGGAATATTTTGCAACCCAAAGTGTCCGCATGAGACAATGGTGTGAATTTAAGAAAGCCTGAAACACTTCATTACCGGGGTTGAAATGTTATAAGAAATCGTTCAGATTCCAAGTTTTCCTAATGAGGCACTGGCTTGCTGGTGCACCCGATTTGACTGTTATCAGGCCATTAAATAGTCGTTATCAGTCGCTATAAGCACCATAGATGTGGATCATTAGGGGCCTATCACGCCTATTACATTGTAAAAGTGAAAGTGAACACGTTCTAACGTGTTTTAAAACTGAATGAAACGTCAGGTTTGAACACAAACAAAAAGGCTTCTCTAGGTTTCGGAAAAAAAACACTTAGTTAAGTTTAAGGAAAACATTGTGTTTTGGGGTTAGGGTTAATAACTACGAATATAAAGACAACTGTACATTGTTGGTTACACACGGGATGTGAACTCCGGTCCTCTGGGTGAAAGTACAATCCCATCCATCGTCCCCGACCTCCACCCCTTAAAGAGTTTCACACTGTCTACACTACAGGACCTGACTTCCGCTTCTGCTCATGTCATAATTACTACGGTCATTAGAGATCACTGTCCTGTTCTTTAATACCTTCTTTTGGTGATCTACAATGTGAATAGATGATAAAACCTACTAGTGGGTGTAGTAGGCCCATACTGACCCACATCTATGGGGCTTATAACTGATAACGGCCATTTAATAGCCTGTCAACAGTCTAATCGGCTGGCTGTTGAGACAATTTAAAAATTTGTTTCTAATAGAAATTGGATCTACAACATGGGTCTTATTTTCAAGGAATTGATAGGCACAATGAGAATTAAAGGTAATGCTAAGAACTGGGAACACAGCAACATCAGTCCAACAAAGCCCAACGGGGCCAGAAATGCAAAAAGACAATGAGAACATGCAAACAGTTTAGTTTGATTATCTGAGCCACTTTTATTTGCAGGTAATAATGTCTGTAATAATCCCTAAACTTGGTAAAAGTTGAACCTGGAACTCAGTCTGTAAGCTGTGATGGGATATTCTTCAGAAAAACCCTGAAAGGCAAGGGTCACGTGACCAACTGAGGTAGCCGGAATAGCACAACCTCCGCTAATCTCTTTTCATTTTTGTAAACGTTTATGTCTTTTCCTTTTCTATGGGGTCAATAAAGAAAAAAACAAATCAGTCTAGACACTGTGGCCGCACAGTTTAGACAGAATTTAGACAGCATCTCATCATCCCCGCCATGAACAAAATATAGAAGCTTAAAGGCAGTTTTCAAGCAATTGCAGCACTTTAGGAGGTGTGTTACAACTGCAAACTGTTGCTAGAGGCAAATTGACCAATTTTTTTTTTTTTTTTTACCACCCACTTATTTATTTATTTCTTTAGAATCGCTGGCAGGCATACAGCATCTCCTTGGATACCATGACAGAAACGGTTGACCTAGGTGTATTTCTTCATGTTTTTCTCTCTTGCAATGGAAATGGTGTTTGCCCCACATGGCAGAAAGAGGAAACTGAAAGCTTTTTACCTAAATACCCAGAAAGCAGATGCCAAAAGGATAACAGCAGGTAAAACTCTAAAATTGGTGAGTCTGGCTTTCTGTAGCCACAACACTGCTGATTGCTGTTGGAAGAGACATTTTATGTTTTACTTTATAAAACTGAACTTGAAATCAAAATAAAAAATAATATTTTTGCAAAGAAAGGGTCAAATTCACCCATAACTGCGCCGCCGAGCAAATAGGGTGCTCCTGTGCTATTTGCACGTATCTGAACTAGGCAATATGTATAAATTTGGCATAAAATTGTCCCCTTTCTATGCAAATGGGCCTCATTGCAAAAACAGTCCAATTCACAAAGATCAGCGCTATTAGCCGCACGCAGTTACAGTGAAATTATTAGCGTCTTCAGAGAGTTAGTGGTAACTGAAGCGCATTTATAAAGGGTGTCATGCCCCGACTTTCCCGTGTTCATGACAGTAGTGATTGTCGCAAGGCAAAGGCATCGTCATGCACCGCTCAAACTCATTTATTTTGGGACGCAGTGACAGGATATAATGACAGTTGTGTCATGAAAAATAAATGAGCAAAGTTCCCCTACATGGCATTTTTGAAAATGCATCAAAAATATGTTTCCCTCTCCCTTTGCAAAAACAGGGCAAATTGCACTCAGCTGCAAAACGTTATGGCCGTGTTTGTGCTGTAACATCATTAGCACAGTATCTTTTGTGAATTGGACTTTGAGACGGGGCATGTAGCGGTTGCAAATGATGTGCAATTTATGGTGCTATCAGCGCCCGCAATCCATCTTTTGTGAATTCGTCCCAAAGTGTGCAGGAGCTTGACAATGGTAGCCAGCGTGTGATTTAACAACATGAAATAATATAAAGTGTTTAGTGGGAATTAGTGCTAAGATTAGCAAGCTATACTAACTAGCTTCTAACTAGGTTTAGGCAACACGACCACTTAGGTAGGGTTAGAAAACGGTCGTGGTAAACGTTAACTTCACTGACTAGCGACTCATGTGACACACGTGGCTGACGATACCGACGAGTCGTGATAAAATAAGTCAACACTACTTTTAGTTTCACACACGACACGAACACCTGTCTCCTGGTTGAAAGTCTTGTGCTTGTTTGACCCGCCCGCTCTTAGCGAATTCTCACGCTAATACTACGTCACTTGCTCCATCGAATAACGCCGCGGGTGGGTTTACATCGGAGTTAGTCGTAAACCCCGTTTTGTCACATACTGTTGCTAAAGGGTGCCTCCGTGCAACATTTTCTGATGGCACTTACCAAATGGCGGTATTTGGCGAGTTGGGAGTGAAAAAAGGGTTTTTTGGACTACGGAGCTTCCGTGTTGTTGTTTCATAGGCGCAATTCAACCCGTTCTGCACAACGTGATTGGTTGATGCCTTTATTCGCGGTGCGAAAGCTCCAAAAAAACGAAAATCAACCTTGTTCTGAAAAAAAGTGTCACTTTTTTGCCGTGTAATATTCACGTTCTGTTTGAAAGTATTCATGACAAAAACAAAAGTTCGGAAAAATATATTGATGTGTGAATTAATCGCACAAAAAAGCTGCCGGTGTGTAACGGCCTTAAGACAAAAAGAATACCGTGTAATTCTCAAAACACCTGCAAAGGGTGAAACAGAGTTGACAAAAATCATAATATCGAATCGCAATACTTGTAGAATCATAAAACGTATCGCAATACATATCAAATCGGCCCCCAAGTATTGTGATAGTATTGAATCGGGAGATGGGTGTATCGTCCCAGCCCTACGAAAAGCTCTAAAAAACAACTACACTATTTGCCCAGCTTCAAACATCAATTCAGACAAAGTTAGCAACTAGCTGGTGAACATATAGAAGCATTTAGCTGGAGAATGAATGTTGGACTAACACTCGCCTGGTGGCCAGAAACACAATATCGAATGAATGCTAATATTTGCTAACAAGGTCGCTTTATTGCTTTTTTTTAAAAAAGTGACATTTTCATGGCTTTTATATTATAAAGCAGGTTTAAGTTCTATATAAACACTGTGAAAGTATCGAAACACTTAATCCACAGAGAAATACACACAGCCCGTATTCAGAAACTGAGCTTTTGAAACAAGCCGTCAGGATTTCTGTCCATTTGTGATGTCACAAATCTACAATATTTAGACCATTTTAAAGTTTTAAATGTAAACATTCTAAATGGGTCCCAGTTTATTTCCCGTTGCAGTGTATGTGAATGACATCAGCTGACAGGAAGTAAACACGGACCCAAGCTGTTGCCTAGCAACGCAATTCCATTGAAATGTACTAAAACGGAGCGTTTCAGACAGAGAGTGAATACAGGTATATTCAGGCAGACAGTATGAGGAAAATAAAGGGTTTTTTAAACATTAAAGTATGTAAACGTGTTCTAGTAGAAACCCAAAATACAAATATGAACCTGAAAATGAGCACAATATGTCTCCTTTAAAAGTGATAAAACAGTCAGTGTTGTGTTCACAGCTGCCCACAAATAGACAAAAACATGTTCGTGCAGGTTTTTAATTCAACACATTGTAAGAATTGTATTTGAGTAAACTGGTTAAATCGACCGTGTGGTCCCAGAGTATAAGACTGGTGTGCTTTTTTCACGAAAATCTTGCCTAACGCAGTTTTGAAGTGACATTCTTGTTAATCCATATAGGTTTTGTAGGGCATTTCAGCCCAAAAGTCACTGACTGAGAAAGCTATTTCGAGTCTGACCCAGTAAATTATTTCCCCATCACCTCCTTTATGAGTTTTCTTTCTTACTGTACTTGCTGAACATTGTCTGCAGCCCTTAATTCCTCCCGTCAGCAGGGGAAATCGGCAATGCGGGGCACTTAAAGCACTTCTTGACTCGTGAAGGGAATTATATGTAAATCACTTGACATATTACCTCCCTTCTCACCTTCACAATGCAGAGCACATTTCTGCAATCCAAATGCAGCAGGCGAAAGATTTGTCACACAGCAAATTGGAGCATGTGTGGGTTTTTTCTTTTAAGCACGTGGATGCATTTCTGAGTGAAATGCTTATTGGTGTGAACAATAGAGGCCCAGTGATTTGACTGATAATGCATGTCTGCGAAGGCGGGGGGGCGGGGTCAATTGAAAGAAAGACCTCGGCGTGTCAGCAATCCGCTCGCTCAAACTGTTTATGTTAATCTTTCCCCCCGCCAACCGAGAGATGTAAGTCATTACATTAGATTGTTGAGAGGATCCTGCGGAGAAAGGGAAGCGCTGGTTAACGATCTGAAGAGAGGGGAGGATAACAGTTATGACAGGACAGAAGGGACGTGACCATGACTTGATAGCCCTCTGTAGAGATGTTTCATTAAAGACACGCAATTGTTCCTGTTAGATTTCGCTGTCAGATGCTTAAGCACAAAATCCCCTATTGTTTTTCCAACAAGTGTCTTTTCACAAGATTAGTATCCAACAGTTTTCTGTCCCATTTGTCCACTGTGCCGCCGTGAAGTATTAAACTGGAGCCATTTACACCACCTCTATTAGAAGAGGTCAATCCAGCTAAATGATTCCTTTTTCCAACTGACTCATTCTCTCTCTCTTGGCATACCCATTTTTCAGCAAAACTCAACAGAGCACTTTCCATTTCAAGAAAATCTCACTTTCAACTGTTGGCTGCCACTGCGACATGTCTGACTGGTGGCTCTCGTCTTCTGTGTCACCGAGCGGTGTCTGAGGCCAATTGTCACACTTCAAAAAGCTTTTCATTCCAGCATCTTCTCACATCACCTCAGTACCCACAGCCGATACCATGTCTGTCTTTCTTCCTTTTGTGGATCGCGAGGCGCAGGAAGCAGCTAATGGGGAAATGTAGAGTTTTACACACATATACACACAAACTGAGACTCATGAAGTCTGGAAAGCAGTCCGTCTACGGTACAAAGGGCTAACGTGGCTAACAGAAACTAGAAACGACATAGATACAACACACTAGCAGCTAGGCCAAGGCATCAGTCTGTCTGTTGATCAGCTAGTTTATCCCCTCAGCCCAACACTTTGGTCCAGAACAAAACATTTTTGTTGATTCCCTGACCTTTCCTCTGACGCCACCATCAGGTCAGAATTTCCCCATGACGAAATGCCCGGTCATACCAGCATTTAAAGGTCCCATATTGTAAAAAGTGAGATTTTCAGGTCTTTTATATTATAAAACAGGTTTAAGTGCTATATAAATACTGTTAAACTATCAAAACGCTCAATATACAGAGAAATACACACAGCCCATATTCAGAAATTGTGCGTTTGAAACAAGCCGTTAGGATTTCTGTCCATTTGTGATGTCACAAATATACAATATTTAGACCATTAAACGTAAACATTCTAAATGTGTCCCAGTTTATTTCCTGTTGCAGTGTATGTAAATAACATCAGCTGTAAAAATGGGGGGCGCGCCCACCAACCGCTCCGTGATTCCCATTCCCTGTCGACAAATGGCGAACCAACTTGACAGGAAACTGAGGGGCGAATTCACGAAAGGACTGGGCCGCTAAACCTCCACAAATAACGCCCCCAACACATAAAAGTGAAACACTCACCTGCGAATGTTATATGTCTAGGACTTTTATTGTGAAAGGTAAGGAAGGAAGGAAGGAGTCAATCTGATCTACGCTCTTTGTCAAAGTTGAAACGAGTAAAACAATTTGCCGTCTTGGTTCGGACTACGGAGCCTCCGTGTTGTTTTCGTAAATATAGGCGCAACTCAACGCACTTACTTGTGAAAGTAGTCATGACAAAAGCAACAGTTTCTCACTTTTTATTCTACGTCACTAGCTCTGAACGTAGCATATTTACACGTTGCCATTGCGGTCAGTACAGACTACATGGCGTACAAATGATGCCAAAAGCAACAATTGCATTCTTATTGCAAAAATGACTTGCAAATTACCGTGTCGTTCATACACCAATTGGTTTGACCGGGCTATAGTGCACATACACAGACACACACACAGCGGCAATATAAAAAAACAAAACAAGCGTATAGTCGGCATGTGCTGTCATATTTAGTCTTTTTTGGCCTCAATATAACATTATCAAATCCATTCACATTGAGCCTACAAGTTAAAAAAGAGTGCTGATGGAAGCACATGAAATACATGTTAATGGGCCCCAGGGAGGGTTTTTTTAAACTCTTCAGAACAACACAAGACACCCTCAGCAGAATGAAACGATAAGGGACAGATGAGTGGGTAGGAGCTGGGGGTGGCATAAAATGATTCACCATGGCCTAATTCACTCCTTGGTCACTCTCAGTCCTAATGTTTCAGAGCAATTTTACACCCTTCCTTGATATGCTGGCAGTCGGCCTCAGCTTCACTCTCGGGAGTCAAAAAGGCAAAGGCACCACTGGCTCGCTCTCAGAGCACACTCGCTGCAGCCCGGCGTTTCCACAGAGATGCCTCTGTGCCGTCACTGCAGGCTCAGACAAACATGTGCCCAGCAGAATCAGTACAACAGATGAGTCTGAAATCGTGCCTCGAGGCGAGCTTTCATGTACTAACTCAAACCCAGTCTTGCCAGATGACTACCGGCTGCTCCAAACCGAGAGTCAGCGCTTTGATAGAGCGATGTAGAGCTGAGGGATGTCTGCAGATATGGGTTCCTCAATTTGATAAATATTAAAGGTAAAAAGGTTCAGCTCAGTTCATTGCCTGGTGGTGATGGCTGGTTCGTAAGCGGGTTTGTTTGGGTTGGATGTCCGCCGGCTCATTCCGCCTGGCCAGAGATGAAAAATCCAAGAGAAGCGTATAACAGTAGGCTACTTAATATTGCACATTTCTACCTCGATGTTGGTTTCCACAGAAACAAATATAGCATTTATCTATCGTCTGCGGTTCTCTGTTTATCTTATCAGTCCGCGTGATATGAGCTCTGCTTTCCTCACACTCTACCATATCATATCTCAACACAATGAGATGAACCGCTGGTGTTTTCAGTGAAAAAAATACTCACTTAACTCCTCCATCATTTCACTGTGACCAAATTGCCAAACACAGTTTGACAGAATGAGGCTGGAGAGTTGCCTATAGCACCATTGAGAGATGTCAAAAGGCTGTGTAGAGAGAGAGAGATTTTTCATTTGGCAGTCAGTGAAGCCTGGGCTTCCATTCTCCTTGACTTCTTTTCACTATCGGGCTCAAACACCACATTAAAGAGAGGTCGGCTCACTCTGGCCGGCTAGATCACAGGACGGGGCGGACTGCTCAATATCCCCAATTAGGACAAAAAAACTAGTTAGCTGACAGAGCTGCTGCTCGGCACGGACCCTTAGCTTTTGCAATCAAGAAGAGCTATCCTGTTGGGTTTTTGTGTGCAGAAGGCCAGAAGTCCAATGGAAAGTAGCGGAGCTTAACATTGAAATGAGGCCCCTCGGGGTAAATGGGTTCTGTAGACAGAGTGGAGATGAAATCCTTCCACCTGCACAAACTTGCATCCTGGGTGATCACATTGTAATTGGATGGAGGAAAAGGCAAAAAAAAAAAAAAATAGTTGTGAATGCACCAAAGTGGCTATAAAAACAAAAATCATGTCCAAACTGCTTGATCTCTGGCCAGAGTCACATTTCCGGCAAATTGTAAATTTGTGCCCTGTTCAGATCTGGCATTAACATGCGTCTTCGGTGATCTGATCACAAGTGGACAGCTCTAAGTACGTCTGTTCACACCTTCATTAGAATGCGTCTCCAGTGGCCACTTGTGATCCGATCTCACTTCACTGCTCTGTATGCAAATAAACACGTAGTAAACACGCGGCTGATACAGCCAGACCCTGTGATGTAATATTACAGGAATGTCAGTAGTAATAGCCTACGTATTCGTGAATTCGGGTACATTTTAATAACATCAAAAGATAAGGTTATTGTGTCGGCGGTCCCCGGGGGACCTCCGTGCCGCCAACTGCAAAGTACGGAGCTTCAGAGCCGGAGGATGAGAGCAGGTGGGTGGGTGTCAGCTCTGTGCAAAGCACCGGAACAAAAACGCTGACACATCACAAACAGTATGAAAATAATGCACTTCCCGTTCCTTGTCTGATAGTCTGAAGATTTGTAACCTATAAGATATATTTTAATAAGATACAGTTGTACCGACAGGATACAGTAGAGCACAGAGGCCTGTCTGTTCACCTGAGGAGCACAGTGAGACCCCGCGAATCCCAGCGGGACATCAGCTGGGTAGGTGTTCCTCAATGTGGCCGAGGACACATTGGTGTACACACTGCTAAAAGAATGTGGTCCAGACCACCTCTGAATGTGATCTGACTGATCGCATCTCAATGCGTCCTCAGTGCTTCTTGAGTGCGTTCACACCTGTACTTAAAACTGTCCACTTGTGATCGGATCACCCAGGACGCATGTTAAAGGTCCCACATCATGCTCATTTTCAGGTTCATACTTGTATTTTGTGTTTCTACTAGAACATGTTTACATGCTGCAATGTTAAAAAAAACCTTTATTTTCCTCATACTGTCTGCCTGAATATACCTGTATTTACCCTCTGCCTGAAATGCTCCGTTTTAGTGCATTTCAATAGAATTGCAACAGAATTGCGTTGCCTGGCAACAGTTTGGGTCCATGTTTCCTTACTGTCAGCTGATGTTATTTACATACACTGCAACAGGAAATAAACTGGGACACATTTAGAATGTTTACGTTTATAACCATGTAATGGTCTAAATATTGTATATTTGTGACATCACAAATGGACAGAAATCCTAACGGCTTGTTTCCAACGCACAATTTCTGAATACAGGCTGTGTGTATTTCTCCATATATTGAGCACTTTGATACTTTCAGAGTATTTATATATGACTTAAACCTGCTTTATAATATAAAAGACATGAAAATCTTACTTTTTACAATATGGGACCTTTAATACCAGGTCTGAACTGGGCCAAAGTGCCCGAAGTCTACTAGGGTTGGGCAATATGTTAAAAATTTCCAACCAGCCAAACGACTGGCGATTGCCGATATATTCACGCACAAAATGTCAAGAAAGGAAATATTCTAACATCTATTTCCTTATTATTCAGAAAAATACAACTTCTGTATTAAATTTCTCTTTCAACGAACTTAATTGCCTCGTTAACTCATCGTAAAACACACTTCATTCAAACTCGACAAAAACAAAATCAAAATCACCAAAAAAACATCTTGGTTAGTCTTTCCACTGTTCCAACAACCACCAACTCTGCTTTGGTCAAAATAAACCCTTAATTCACAGAGTGAATTTCTCTCGTTCTTTGGAAGCAGACCATTTAATTGGCAAAATAAAATGACAAAAATTAGCCAAAAAAACCCACTGACAATGTACTCAGACAAATGCTAATAGCCAATATATTCGTCCAATTGCCCAGCCCCATAGTCTAACTTTAACATCAACACAGAAGAATGACCAGGGTACAAAATTGTAGCTATTGCCCCAAAATCTATCATCTCTCAGCAGGGGATAACAGCCTGCACTGGGTGAACGTTATCTTTTTTTTAATTTTTTGTGTAAAGTCAACACTAACTACGGTGTAACTTGTTAGTTTCACACTGAATTTGTTCAGTTGCACCATCTCTACTTACTCTACAACTGAACTAACTTGACTGTGATCAAAGCATTGATTACAGACAAAGAGAGACGTTTCATCCAGTGAAGCATTCAGGGAATACGGGAGAGAAAAACACTATTAATTAGTGACAGAAGAGACCTACAGCAGATTAGTTAGATTAAAAAGTGTGTGAACTACTGCAGCTGACGTGTGATGAACACGTGTT